>SNQJ01S0115399.1:23973-51469 GCA_010110895.2 Picea sitchensis
TAATTGGGGCATATTACATTAGTAATGTTATTTTATTTATGTCGGCTTTATTCCATTAGTTGTAATTATACCTCCTAGTCTCCGATATATACCAAGGAGACATTTTCATTTGGAATCATCTTGGAATTGTACATTTATGTGGGAATAAGGAGTTTTCCCCCTTGAAGAGGCCTATTATCTAAATTTCTCTCTTTTTCAAGGTGTTGAGTACTTATTCTGAGGTTTTTCTATGCTATATTGATATTTGGTTCTTAACGTCATGGATGTGGATGGACAATTAGGGATAATTTTAGGATTTTTTTCGAAGAAGGCTTCTTCTAAAGTCAAACTAAACATGTACTTCTTTTCATGGTTGTTACCATGGATATATAATTCATCAGCTTCAATGGATCATAGGATTATCTCCCTCCTAATCCTTGTTTCATGTATGAATTCATGCTCTTCTTTTGGAAATATATAATCGACTCCCTTCATCTAACAGAGTCCACGCTTCTGTCTACATCCTTATTTCCTTCTGCAAAGTGTCATAAGTCTTTCTCAAATTTTCTCTTGATTGTTGACTTCTTTCTGTCTTTGCTTATTTTGGGTTTCTTCAAGATTGATTACGATTTCGGCTTATCTTGCAGTTGTTACTTATGTAAGAAATTCCACATGAATTGTTACCAGGGGTTGTTGATGTACTTCATCCTTTCATGTGTATTGTCTGACTTGTAGTCATAGTGATATCAATCCTTATCTTGTTGTTCTTCCATAGGTATAGTTTCTCTTGGAACATATTATCTTCTAAGAAACAGATATGCAAGATATGTACAGAAAACATGGTATGTACAAGAACTATGAAGAGTATTGTTACCTTGTCTTAGAAGAAAAAGTTTGTTTCTCCCTGCTTAGTCTTCTTTGAAGGTTATTTTTATTCGAAAACTGATTCTTCGTGTGTCTCCTTCCTTTTCTTTAGCTCGACACAATGATTCTTGTAGTGACCATATTTTCGACAGTTGAAGCATTGTATTTCTGACATATCTTTCTCTTGATTTGGCTTCTTCCTTGAGCCAACCTTCCTTTTGTTCCTGAAATTATTGAATCTTGTTGTGAAGGCTTGATCATCATATTTATTTTTAGGTTTCTCTTTTGCACTAATCCTTGATTCTTCTTGTGCACAACAAGTCCAAAGTTATTCAAATGTAGGATACTCCTTCCTTGTGTTCATGCTTGTGACAAATGCATCCCATGTCTTGGGAAGACCGTTGAGTACTATATTTAGCAGTTCCTTCTCTGAAATGATTTATTCAATAGCTTGTAGTTGATCTCTTAACTAAGATATTCTCATAAAGTATGATGTTATGTTGTCATCATCATTCATCTTCATGTCATGAATCTCATTCTTCAGAATCATTACTTGTCCAATGTTTCTGACTGAGAAGAGGTTTGTTAGGGCATTGTACATCTTCTTAGACGAATCAATATGGGAGATGTAGGGTATTAAAGTGATCTTTTATAGAATCCACTATGATACGCATGGAATCGATGTCATTGTCTTTGAACTTCTCCATAACTGCAACATTCTGCGGTTCCTTCTCTTTTCCTTCTTCAAACTCTGGTTCTACAATCTTTCCTTTCACGATATTCAACACTTTATTCTTGGCAAGGATGAGATCAATCCTTGTCTTCTGTGCTCTGAGGTTAGATGCCCCTTCTAGCTTGTTTTCTGACTTCATAGAGTAAGTCATGGCTTCTTTGACTTGGTGAACCCTAGATTTGACCAAAAAATCAAACTTGAAGTCTTAGCTTGTTGAGAGTACCAGGAGATGCGATAGGCTAGCGCACACTAGTTTATCCAGGAATTAGGTCAATCTCTTCACTTAAGGTGCCTCAACAAGAGGGTTAGGGTTTCGTTGCTGCATAAAAAATTGGTTGCAACTGCAACTGAGAAAATCCTCCCAATCTATCTTCCAGCAGTTAGACTATCCGAAGATAGTGTGGGCCCATAACCTGTTAGAATATAATGGATGTTCTCGTTTAACCATAGACAATATAGCAATATTGTCACCCAACCATAGGCCGAAGCCACCCCCAAGCACCTTAACCTTGACAGAGAATCATTCTGGAAGCAAACCCTAGACTAGATAGCCAAACAAAGGTGGTGCACCTTTCTCCAAGGATAGTGCATGAAGAAAGAGTAACAAGAGCTAATCAAAGAGTCCAAACCATAACCAAGAGAGAGTCCAAGACAAAACTGAAATCTTCTAGTTGCAACAGCTGCAACAACAACTCCCCTCCAAACTTGTGCACAAACTGGTGAACTGCAATACGCACAAGTGTTGCTTATGCAATTCTAAGAATACTAGCCAGAATGAAAACTGGCCTCCTATATTTATACTATTTCTGGCAGACTGCATGGGCTGACTTCTCATTCTGGGTACTAATTCTTTAGTATATAACATTTTCTTTAACCAACTTCTTCTCTTGGAAGATAATAACCTAATACAAGTCATTCTCTTGAGTCGACTTGTCTTCTAAGGTTATTAACCAATTAATTAGGGTTTCTTCTTGCTTCCCGGAATATTTTATTCTCGTCAGGTTTACATGTGGAGGTAAATACCTCCAACATCTACCATAATATCAACACTAAGGAGGTTCCCTTTCACTTCTGCCAACATTAATACATTCAGAACTTCTATAATTTATACAATTCGAGTTCCTTTCAATTAGAAATCGATTACAATAGCTGAACTAAAGCGTTTCATCTTTTAAAATTGACTACAATAATTACATTTGACAGTTTCGGTATGGGAACTGATTACAATGATTAATAAAAAATGTTTCATGGACCAATGGTCGATTCCTCCGACTCTTTATCTTTTTCCTTTTCCATCTATCCTGTTTTGGTCCTCTGTCAGATCTGCCATTTTGGTGACACTTGGGAATTATCTACTAGTTCCTAGAAAACTGCACTTTGTTTTTCCCAGCCGCACTATCTCGTTCCACTGCAAGTCAAAAGGAATATTGTAGTCCATAATTTCTTTAATTAGGATCTCCAAGTCAGTGAAAGTGGCATACATCATGATTGGCAGTCCAATATTCATTGTCTTGAACTGATTCAAGATCTCAAAATATGTGATCAAATATTCCACCAGGGTTGCTCCTTTTAAGTTCTCCTCCAAGCTTTCAAACTTGGAGCGATCCATTCTAAATTGGGGGAGGATAGATTTGTATTCCTCCTGATCATACAATTTTCCTTTACCATACCAAAATGGTGGGAGTCCTTTGATGAACAACTCTTCAAACAAATATTTGAATTCTTGTATACTTTGCTCCATCTATATGGCCTTGGTTTGGACTGATTTTAGCAAGTTATGCTTGGCAATGACCCTCCTGGCCCAGATGATCAATGTAGTCCTATCTTTAACCCCAATGGTTTGAAGTTCTACAGTGGGTATGGAATTTAGCAGGTTTATGGAATTTTGATCCCACTCTAATGGTTTCTTATCCAGGGTCTCATTTACAATAGTGCACCTGCTTCTGGTTGTGATGGCCATGCTATCTTTGTCATTGATGAAGTTCAAGTACACCTTGAACTTGGCATCTTCAACAACAATAGAATCCCAGATGATGTGTTTGGATCCCTACAACAGTCCTTTGCCTCTCAACCTTGTTTTCATCTTATCCACTCTTCCCTGCAAAGCTTGATTCTCCTTTTGAAGTTGATCCATCATCTCATCTTTCATTTTCATTTCTTTCTTCAATTTCTCTATATCTCCCTTCAGACCTTTGATTTCTCCCACCTTCAAGATAACTTGGGACATAGCCCGACCAAGTCCTTCAGTGCTTGGCCTGAGTTTTGCAGTAGAGGGTGCAACTACAACCATGTTTGATACTTCTGGCTATCCTTGTGACCAATTAAATATTTCTTGTTCCAGCTGTAATACCTTGGCCTTGTAATTCAATGCTTCTTGTCGAAATGCCTCTTTCTCATGTTCTAGAGCAACAAGTTATGTTGTTTTTGGATGCTCTGTGACAGACATTTTTAATTTCTTCTTCAATCTTTGAATCAACTTGTGTTTTTATTCTAAGGAGGATTTCACTCCCTAAGGGCCTTCAGATTCCAGCCTCTTGACTTGAGTTTTCCAAGCTCTTCTGGATGCTTTTCTTGCCTCAACTGTCCTTCCAACTTAATTGCATAAGTTGATAGCTTTGAATTCTTTAGGCTCAGACCCAAGTAATTTGAATACAACATGTCATTGGTGTTCCTATAGAATTTCACCTTGTTTGGGGCACTAATTTTTTCATATTTTAACTTGATCTCAGATACTTTATCCTCATCTGCAACTACTATATTGAATGTTTTCTTCTCTACATATCTCACTGTGAACAGAGAAGATTTATGCCGAGATATATTTTCTACTTCAAGGATTAACTCCCTCATTTCATTCATAGCCAAGTTTCCTTTCTCAACATATTGCTTTGCCAAATCTTCTTTAGATTGATAGGATGCTCTAGCTGCCTTATCAAATATGTTCTTTTTGTTGCTGAAATTTCTTGAGCTTCCTTTACTTTGGAGCTTGCTCCCTTTCCCAACTTCTACGTTGTTGGATCCACTCTCCACCATATCCATGTTTACTTGTTATTTAGGCTCTTCCTCTTCTAGATCCACTATCTGTGGGGATTGTCTGATCTTCAGCTTTTTAGGTGCCCAAGGCCTCTTAACTATTTCTTTTGTTGTAAACACTTATCTTGGGGACCTTAAATATCAACTTCTGAGGAGTGTTTTGTATTTGATTTTGTTGCAGGGTTGCCTCCACTTGCTGTGTTTGAGTTGGTTGCAAGATTGCTTCCATATCAACACATAAATCTAGATTTGCTAATTCTTCAAAACCTTCAACATGTTCATGCTCATAGGGGGGCTATTTGTTTATCAGTCTTCTCTTGGATATGATCTGATGTGGATCATATCTTCTTCTCTGTAGTTGTGAAAATCAAAACTCCTTGATCTTGTCTTGTATCTAAGATAAGCATGATCTATTTTTTACAATGAAGGGTCCAATGATGAAAGGGAATTTGAGGTTGGATGCCTTGTGTAGTTTTAGGAAGTGCTTTGTCTCTAATATGATTCTTTTCCTGATGAACTCTAGGGAAAAGACTTTGGGTGTCAAAAAAATAGGCAGAAGATAGGGGGATTATGACAACCATATACCCATATCATTGTTGAATGCATGAACAACACCCAGTCCCCCACTCTGTTTTCTGGATTTGGATATAAATAACTCCTCAAGTCATCTAGGACTCTTGGGAGGACGATGTTGAAAATTAGGCTGTAAACTCTGGACATAAACTTGTTGATAAAAATGAGCATTGTGATTATTTTGCATTCAATTGATATGAATATTGCTTCAGGGAACTCTCTTTTGTTTGTCTCCAGGAAAATCTTCAGCAAATATGTGTAATACCTGAAATGTCGTAGTGAATGAAAAATCACTAGCTTCTTGTGGATATTATCAACTATGAATTCATCAAAGCTGATGCACACTTACTGAATAGACTCTGACTGGAAAAAATCCAACAGAAAACCTAACATGACCTCGACCACATACTTGTCATTATCCATACCTAAAATCTGACTTAGTATGGAACAAACCCATTGGACTTCAATAACCATGATATTTACACTCATAGGCAGGGACAAACTTTTAGAAATATGCTCAGGTTTGACATTTGTTTACAAAAATAGGTCTTTGACTTCTGAGGGACATTCCCTGTAAACCATAATTATCTTTTCTTCTTCAAATGGTTCATACACTGCGGAGGGGGAATATGGTATGCCAAGGGAACTTCGAACAAACAGACTCTCTAGCCTACACAAGACCTCAGACCCTTGTTTATTTAAGATGACTTTCTCTTCCTGCAAATACTGCTCTACGCACCAACCTACGAATTCAATGAAGGGGAATGTGACCTTGAAAACATAAGGTACTATGAGGGCCTAGACTGCTTCAAGGAAGGGTATATGTTTCCCTACATTATCTGACAAATTAGATCTGGACACGAAAATGGGCGAAATGGTTATTGCAGGGTCGAACACATCTTAATCTCTGTCAATTAGGGATTCTTCATTTGAAACACATGGGAAACAGGTTTCTCATGGTGAAACACATGGGAAACAGGTTTCTCGAGTTGACTACTGAGCCTAAGAACCATTTTATCCAGTAACAAAACCAACAACAGAGGTTTCAGTGCCAAAGAATCCATCCATACCAATGTAAGCATCTTAGTTAGCAACATCTAAGCCAGTTTGAATACCAGCCGATGAATAAGAGACAAAGCGCAAAGAACTACCCACAGAGGTAGATGCAAAGGTTGAACCTATAGATTCACCAGTAGCACTTATTCAAATCCTGGCCCTTGCTCTGGTTGGCCTTGCTCTGTTCACCGGAATGGCTAAGGGGTAGAAGTTGCATCAACCCAAGAATTTTCAACGTGATGAGAGTTCATGGTTTCTGTCTTTCCCACCCTTGCTACTCGCTTTGTATGCCCGGTGTATGCTAATGGTGCAACACATGGGTAGCATGCAGACAACCAGACATAACATGCATACAACTAGACACAACATGCAGACAAGGTGGCTAAGGGCATTCCAATGTTTAATATTGGAACAAATGTTTAACATTTATTGCGAAGAAGTAATGCTAGACTTAGTTCTAGCATTACTTGACTTATGCAACATTATTGATCAATATATGCACTTGAAAGTGATTTTAAGGTAAGATATGGTAACGATGCCTCTCACTTGAAAGTTCTTTTAAGGTAAGATATGGTAATGGTGCCTCTCGGGAAGAGGACAAATAAGGCCTCCAAATTAAAACTTAGCCTAAAAACCAAATGCGACTTCAAAATTTGCATGACTCTATTAAAACTTCGGTTAAATTGTTTGGTTTTCGTGCCATACTAATGCAACCATGACAAATCGATTACTATAAGTCCCTGCCCCAGACTGGCTAAGGGGTAGAAGTTGCGTCAACCTGAGAATTTTCGACGTGATGGGAGTTCATGGTTTTTGTCTTTCCCACCCTTGCTACTGGCTTTGTATGCCTAGTGTATGTGAATGGTCCAACACATGGGTAGCATCCAGACAACTAGACACAACATGCATACAACTAGACACAGCATGCGGACAAGGTGGCTAAGGGCATTCCAATGTTTAAGATTGGAACAAATGTTTAACATTTAATGTGAAGAAGTAATGCTAGACTTAGTTCTAGCATTACTTGACTTAGGCAACATTACTAATCAAATATGCACTTGAAAGTGCTTTTAAGGTAAGATATGGTAATAATGCCTCTCAAGAAGAGGCCAAATAAGACCTCTAAATTAAAACTTTAGCCTAAAAACCAAATGTGACTTCAAAATTTTCATGACTCTATTAAAACTTTGGTTAAATTGTTTGATTTCCATGTCATACTAATGCAACCATGAAAAATCAATTAGTATAAGTTCTTGCAACCCCAAGGGAAAGGACTAATAAAGGGTCACCTCAACTTAATATTTAATACTAGATGTATGGTTAAATTGTTTGATTTCCATGCCATACTAATGCAACCATGAAAAATCAATTACTATAAGTTCTTGCAACCCGAAGGGAAGGGACTAATAAAGGGTCACCTCAACTTAATATTTAATACTAGATGTAGAAATTACCACCTAAAATGTCATTTTACGTGATATAAATCATATTGAAGGTTCCTAAGGAATTAAGGAGATCTTAACTATCTACTACCATGTATATTTCAATATTTCTAAATCCAAAGGTCATATTACATTTTACTTATGGCTTTTACATCTTCAGAAAAAGCACTAACGATTCACATATTGACTATTATCATGTCCACTTTCTTAAGATAATATAAGACTAATTACAATTATGTAGCTAGTATAATGAAAATAGTTTCTTATTTTGAGATTACTAATCCATTCTATTTGGGATAACTATTAACTTTTAGGTTAGATTTGGTTAAGGAGGTCTCATCCAAGTTGAACATTTTTTAATAGGAAGATGTAGTTATATTAAGATATGAATCAAAGATGACATGTTTTCTCTCCTTACTTATGTAAGTATGTAGGGAGCCTTTTGAAGATCATTTGGATTTATGTTGTACTATTATTTATATGTTTATTTATCTCTTTACTATTTAGTGTGATGAAATGTTGTTTAGGAAAAAGAAAAAAAAATGAGATCATAATAAATCATAAACAAAATTATTTTTTTGAAGAAATAATATTTTTCAGAGAAAATTATTTTAATATTTCTAATCACTGTATTATGGTTGAGGCATACGATATTATTTTCCTTTGAAATCTAGTCTCTCGTATTATTCCAAAATGCCTATTCTTACCAAACATTATTTTTTAAAATATTGATTACAAACAAAATCAAGTTCTTAAATACAACCATAAAACAAAATCTTTCCATGTTTAAATGCAAGGAGGTCCATTCCCCATGCAAACAAAGATACATGGACTAATGTCCCTCTACAAATAATTATAATTGAGGTTCTTATACAATTTGAGCTCAGATTAGCATCGGTAAAAGTTAAGAACCTTACCATCGAAAATACAATTATACAAATTCTCTTTAATTATTTACAGACTTGTTAAATCATAAACTTCATTTTGACATGCCAAATTGTTGAAACTTGCCATACCCTTATAATTTACTCCTTCATTTCGCACTATTAGAGCTACTATAACTCTTGAAAAATATGCATTAAAATGAAAAACATAAGCTGGAAGGACTACAACTATTTCATTTGTAGAGATAATAAATCCAGTAACAAGCCATCAATATATGCCTCAACTCCACATTCCCAAAAAGCAACTAGTTACAAGATTAATACACAAACAAGATTTTGATCTTCAAATATTTATTCTTCTCTTTAAACAATAAAACAAAATGCACATAAGAATTGATCCATTTCTCATAATTACTTGCCAATATGTTTGCACTTATGATTCTTGTGTGCATTACTAGTGTGATTGTTTCAACTAGGATTGCAGAGCTTCTTACACTATTGCATTGTCAAAAAAAGTCAAAGTTAGGTAAATAAAATAAAGTGTTGGAAATCCATATAACTCAATTTCTAAATAAATAGGTACTAAAAATGCAAAAAATATTCTCCAAAATAATCACCTCAAACTCCACATAAGAGAAAGTAAAAAAGCGTACCTAAAAATGTATGAATATACCACAATATACCAAACATGGGCAACATTAACAATGTATATACTTGTGCATAAGATAACTAGGTTACAATCAACATAGAGGTCCAAGGACAAATACAACCAAATCTAAGCCACCATAATAAGGCATGTTTAACTATATTTAACGCTCTCTTGTTGTCTGCACCTACACAACATGCAACTATAGAAATCACAACAATTGGAAATCTGTCCTACAACTAGGAGATAAGTTGCAAGTGAGAAGCATGCGAAAATATAGGATGTATATTTCTAGGAAAGTATTATGAGGCCCAATGAAAGACAATCCAAGGAGATAAGTTTGGTGTGTAACATTTGGTATCAGAGCTTATGATCCTAGGGTTTTTCTCTCTCAACAAGTCATCTTGACATTTTAACTATAAAATTTTACTGTGAAGTTTCAGATTGTGAAATTTTTAGGATCCTGAGTAGACATGGTGAAGTAATTGTGATAAAAATTTGAGATTTTGGATTGGTTTACTTTTTGATATATAGCCTATGGAAATTAGGGTTATTTGACTAGTCCTAAAACTAGTCTCAAACATGTGTTTTTGGTAGAACTGATATATTTGAATCTTGGTAAGTCAAAATTGAGTGCCACCAGTTCCTTTGGAAAGAATACAAACCATACTATTTCATGTACAAATTTTAGAATCATATCTGAAATATTGGAAATGTGACATTCCATACAATTCATCTATCTAGAAAGGGATAAGAATAATCAATTTTTGGGAATATTACCATAACTTTCACTTGACACATCAAATTTTGGTTAGACCTATGGCATTGAAAATACATACCAGAGTAATATATGAAGAAGTTTCAAACTCATAAGGGATTAAATTCTAGTGATACATCAATACAAATTTCAACAAGCAAGACAACCTAAAAATTAGGGTTTAAAGGTACACAACTTACAATTGGCTTAACTTTTGATTGAAATATCTATTTTTATTATTCAAAATTTTCTTCTCTACATATCTCACTGTGAACAGAGAATACTTATGCCGAGATATATTTTCTACTTCAGGAATTAACTCCCTCATTTCATTCATAGCCAAGTTTCCTTTCTCAGCATATTTCTTTGCCAAATTTGCTTTAGATTGACAGGCTACTCCAGTTGCCTTATCAAATATGTTCTTTTTGCTACTGAAATTTCTTGAGCTCCCTTCACTTTGGAGCTTGCTCCCTTTCCCAACTTCTATGTTGTTGGAGCCACTCTTCACCATATCCATGTTTACTTGTTATTTAGGCCCTTCCTCTTCTAGATCCACTATCTGTGGGGATTGTGTGATCTTCATCTTTTTAGGCGCCCAGGGCCTCTTAACTACTTCTTTTCTTGTAAACACTTATCTTGGGAACCTTAAATATCAGCTTCTGAGGAGTCTGTTGTATTTGATTTTGTTGCAGGGTTGCCTCCACTTGCTGTGTTTGAGATGGTTGCAAGATTGCTTCCATATCAACACATAAATCTAGATTTGCTAATTCTTCAAAACCTTCAACATGTTCATGCTCATAGGGGGCCTATTTGTTTATCAATCTTCTCTTGGATATGATATGATGTGGATCATATATTCTTCTCTGTAGCTATGAAAATCCAAACTCCTTGAGCTTGGCCTATATCTGAGATAAGCATGATCTATTTTTTACAATGAAGGGTCCAATGATGAAAGGGAATTTGAGGTTGGATGCCTTGTGTAGTTTTAGGAAGTGCTTTGTCTCTAATATGATTCTTTTCCTGATGAAATCTAGGGAAAATACTCTGGGTGTCAAAAAAATAGGTAGAAGATAGGGGGATTCATGACAATTATATACCCATATCACTGTTGAATGCATGAACAACACCGAGTCCCCCACTCTATTTTCTGGATTTGGCTGTAAATAACTCCTCAGGTCATCTAGGACTCTTAGGAGGCTGGTGTTTAAAATTAGGTTGTAAACTCTGGACATGACCTTGTTGATAAAAATGAGCATTGTGATTATTTTGCATTCAGTTGATATGAATATTGCTTCAGGGAACTCTCTTTTGTTTGTCTCCAGGAAAATCTTTAGCAAATATGTGTAATACCTGAAATGTCTTAGTGACTGAAAATTCACTAACTTCTTGTGGATATTATCAACTATGAATTCATCAAAGCTGATGCACACTTACTGAATAGACTCTGACTGGAAAAAAGCCAACAAAAAACCTAACATGACCTTGACCACATACTTGTCATTATCCAGACCTAAAATCTGACTTAGTATGGAACAAACCCATTGGACTTCAATAACCATGATATTTACACTCATTAGCAAGGACAAACTTTCAGAAATATGCTCAAGTTTGACATTTGTTTGCAAAAATAGGTCTTTGACTTCTGAGGGACATTCCCTGTAAAGCATAATTAAATTTTCTTCTTCAAATGGTTCATACATTGCGGAGAGGGAATTTGGTATGCCAAGGGAAAATCGAACAGACAGACTCTCTACCCTACACAAGACCTCAGACCCTTGTTTATTTAAGATGACTTTCTCTTCCTGTGAATACTGCTCTGCGCACCAACCTACAAATTTAGGGAAGGGGAATGCAACCTCGACAACATAAGGGACTATGAGGGCATAGACTGCTTCAAGGAAGGGTATATGTTTCCCTACATTATCTGATAGATTAGATCTGGACACAGAGATGGGCGAAATAGTTATTGTAGGGTCAAACACATATGAATCTCTGTCAATTAGGGATTCTTCGTTTGACATGGGGTCTTGCTCCGCTACAGACATAATGACAGGGTCCATGGTGGTGATGAAAAATACCTATAAATGAGTAGAAAATGCATGAGTTTGGCGTACTATTGAGCTTTAGTTTGAATAGAGTGGTCACACCAATCTTCCAATGTTACAGTAATTTGAAAATAATAAAATAACGACGAGTGCCTCCTTTATATACTTTTCCGATTTCAGGGCGAGTGGAAGCAGTTTGGGGAAACCCGCTTATCACCCCAAAATGCAACCAGTGGCGCCATGTGTTCTCGAGCTGAAACCACAATTTACTTTTCAGCCTGCTTTCGGGAATTATCCTCCGCACAAGTTCTCCCCTCAAAATGATCCTCGACCATTGATCTATAGCACCCACAATCTGTGACCCATCAGGTCCCATCAACTCCAAATTGCTGCTATATTTAGCCTCCTCCCACTAGAACTGGCCCTGTCCTCCATTTTATCATGCCTCCACATCAGTTTAGCACCTCGCTAAGTCTTGGAAACTAGATTTCACACATAAATTGTTATGGTGTTAGAAAAAATAACAAGGAAGTATGAGAGCGACATTAAAATTTGAATAGTGCAAGGAGAAAAGAGACACTATGGAAATATAGAGTAATGACATTATATTAAATTCATTTGAATTTGTATGAAGGTTTTTCCAAAAAAGGGTTTCACATTGAGAATGTCTCTATGTCTTTTAACGTTGAGTGTTAAAATAACAAGGAAGGATTAGAGAGACATTAAAATTTGAATAGTGGAAGGAGAAAATAGACACTATGGAGATATAGAGTAATGACATTATATTGTGCAATCGATTTAGAAAAGGGAGCAAAATTAGCAAGAAAATCCTTAAAATCTAGTGTAAGAGATGAAGGAGTAGAGCTAACAAGGAAATGGTTAATAGCTGCAATGTAAGAGAGAGTTTTCTAAATTGGATGCACAATATATAGAGTAATGACATTATATTGTGCAATCGATTTAGAAAAGGGAGAAAAATTAGCAAGAAAATACTTAAAATCTAGTGTAAGAGATGAAGGGGTAGAGCTAACAAGGAAATGGTTAATAGCTACAATGTAAGAAAGAGTTTTCTAAATTGGATGCACAATATATTTTTCATGACTCCATAGCTCTATAGTGTCCCTTTGCCCCTTCTACTCTTTTCTTTCAATGTCTCTTTCTCATCTTTGTTTTTCACAATCGTTACATGGCTTACATGTATCAACTTCAACCTTCGTTACAATGGCATCATGGCCCATGGATCTCATTCTGGATCTCACATTTTTTCATTCAACTCTTATGCAATGGTGTCATGACCCTAACTATTTAAAGATGCAAATTACAATAAACATCAATTCATCATTTAATATAGTCTAAAAAAATGCCTTAAAATACAATCAAAATATGACATATTATGATAAATAATAATAATAATAATTTTATTCAAGGTCACACTAAATTGACATATAAAATATTATAATAAATAATTATTATTTTATCTTATTAAATAATAAGAAAACTTAGCTTTGTAGTTTACATATGAAATATTATAATAAATAATTATTATTTTATCTTATTAAATAGTAAGAAAGCTTAACTTTGAACCACATTGATGTAGAACATGAGGCCACTCCAAACTACAATCTTGATTACTTAGTCTACACAACTATGAAGCTATGAAATTACACTCTGGTCAATAAAGTGGGATCATCTAGGCCCCCTTTTAACATGTTGTTTCTTGACCTTTAACATGTTGTGCTCTTGATTATATTGTAGTTTTAGCATCAAAATAATTTCATGCAAACAACTTCTAGTTTTAATTCCAACAAGGATAGTTGCAGAGCAACAAGTCCCTACTAAGAAGGCAGAAATATCTTGTTGCTTTGATATTCGTAAACAAGTCTCCAATGGTATCTGAAAAATATAGGCACTACTTGCAAAGAGGAAGAAAAACTATAATAGAAAGAACTATAATTGTGGAAACACTTTTATAAGGAATGGATATGTAGATTAATCCTTGAGAAACTAATCCCAAATCATTGTACAAAAAACTTGAAGAAAATCTGAGTCGCCTGTCAGAAATAGAATGACCTACCTTTCCTAAGATTTTTGGATGATTACAAAAATATTATATAGTTGCAGTGACCATCACTTTGTATGGTTTCGTTGAATTGTTTTGGAATTAAAACATTGGACATTTGAAAGACGTCTTCAAGTATTATTGCCACTACCATTGCATTATAAATACATCATGCGATATTGATTATGATAGAAACAAAATTTCTGAGAGTATTTCAAAAAAATAATTACATTGGATATTCTTATATATTTTGACCACGAAGGATAGGAAAAACTTTTACCATGAAAACTAGCAACGGATGTCTTACATACTAAAGATAATGTTCAAACTAGTAAAGATAATGTTCAAACTATATTCTGGGCTAACCATCCAAGAAACATACCAACAAACATAATAATGAAACCGCCAAGCTGAAACATTGTATTTATGAAGAGTGAAACTTCAAATCAAGACAAAGAAGTTTAGGGTTTAAAACCCTAATATCGAGGATACACTCATAGTGTATATTGTTTCAATGATGGAACTTGAACTATTGTATTATGTTTAACATCAATTGATTGGATTCTAGTTTGCAATTTGGATCTATCACTTTGTGCCATGAAGAACTATGGGCATGGGTCAATATCTGGGCCATCTGATAGAACGGATGAGTGCAGGGAACCAATAGAATGTGTTGACATCGGTGTGTAGGAGATATATATGGTGGCATATGATCTCTTGAAGTTGAGTGTGCCTGAGTCACCGATCAATTGGTCTTGCTCGATGCTTTCCACATATGGGTGCTCTCCATATGATTCATCGTTCCATACATAGATAAATATGCTTTCCTTGGAGAGAATTACCACATTGGCCTTCTAAGTCCCTTGCTTGCCCTGTCAAGAAACATTTGAAGTGCATAAAGAAGGTCGAGTCAACCTTTCGAATCTAATATATTATATACATATTCACTTGTTGAAGCAGATTAACAACTTGTTTCAGGAGACAAAAACCTATCTTATTAATGTCACCTATTGGAAGTCGAGTGCATTTATAACTAACTGAAGTTGGGTCGAGCCCCATCCTTTCTTTAATGAAATTCATTAATTCTTATTTAATAAGGGCGCTCTGCTAACAAGCAATTTTAAAAAGGTAATTGTTTCTCATTGAAACAAACAAATCTTGAACGAGATTGAACGAGATTGAAGCTGCATCCACCCAATGTATCATTCTTTTTGGTACAGTAGGCATAACTACCAAAGTAGACAGGGCGTGAACTAGTGTTGGTTCGGGGTGGAAGGATGCATGCGTATCAAAGTGTAGCTTCTATTGTAGGAGGGAGCAGGTGTCTCTTCGTCTCTATACATATCAATGAATGAGATAACAATGAAAAGTCAATGTATTTATGGGAATATCCTGTCATATTTTACTAATTAGGTGAAGAAAAATATTTTTTTTCTTTTAATTATTGTAGTGAAACCGGTCTAAAGGTAGTTTACTCTTAAGCAGAAAAAATGCTTAATTAATTATTAAGCAAGTGCATTTAAGCTATAACAGAGAGGAAAACTGTATTGAACTGGGATGAAAGATGTTAGACATACGTGCACAGGAAAATTGTTGGAATAAGAGGTAAGAAGAGAGAATGGTGAAACACATGGGAAACAAGTTTCTCGAGTTGACTACTAAGCCTAAGCACCATTTTATCCAGTAAAAAAACCAACAACAGAGGTTTCAGTGCCAAAGAATCCATCCATACCAACGTAAGCATCTTAGTTAGCAACATCTAAGCTAGTTTGAATACCAGTTGATGAATAAGAGACAAAGCGCAAAGAACTACCCACAGAGGTAGATGCAAAGGTTGAACCTATAGATTCACCAGTAGCACTTATTCAAATCCTGGCCCTTGCTCTGGTTGGCCTTGCTCTATTCACCGAACTGGCTAAGGGGTAGAAGTTGCGTCAACCCGAGAATTTTCGACGTGATGAGAGTTCATGGTTTTTGTCTTTCCCACCCTTGCTACTCACTTTGTATGCCTGGAGTATGCAAATGGTGCAACACATGGGTAGCATGCAGACAACCAGACACAACATGCATACAACTAGACACAACATGCAGACAAGGTGGCTAAGGGCATTCCAATGTTTAATATTGGAACAAAGGTTTAACATTTAATGTGAAGAATTAATGCTAGACTTAGTTCTAGCATTACTTGACTTAGGCTGACTTAGGCAACATTATTGATCAATATATGCACTTGAAATTGATTTTAAGGTAAGATATGGTAACGGTGCCTCTCACTTGAAAGTTCTTTTAAAGTAAGATATGGTAACAGTGCTTCTCAGGAAGAGGACAAATAAGGCCTCCAAATTAAAACTTAGCCTAAAACCAAATGCGACTTCAAAATTTGCATGACTCTATTAAAAATTTGGTTAAATTGTTTGGTTTTCGTGCCATACTAATGCAGCCATGAAAAATCGATTACTATAAGTCCCTGCTCCAGACTAGCTAAAGGGTAGAAGTTACGTCAACCCGAGAATTTTCAACGTGGTGTGAGTTCATGGTTTCTATCTTTCCCACCCTTGCTACTGGCTTTGTATGCCTAGTGTATGTGAATGGTCCAACACATGGGTAGCATGCAGACAACCAGACACAACATGCATACAACTAGACACAACATGCGGACAAGGTGGCTAAGGGCATTCCAATGTTTAAGATTGGAACAAAGGTTTAACATTTAATGCGAAGAAGTAATGCTAGACTTAGTTCTAGCATTACTTGACTTAAGCAACATTACTAATCAAATATGCACTTGAAAGTGCTTTTAAGGTAAGATATGGTAACAGTGCCTCTTGGGAAGAGGCCAAATAAGGCCTCTAAATTAAAACTTTAGCCTAAAAACCAAATGTGACTTCAAAATTTGCATGAATCTATTACAACTTTGGTTAAATTATTTGATTTCCATGCCATACTAATGCAACCATGAAAAATCGATTACTATAATTCCCTACAACCCAAAGGGAAGGGACTAATAAAGCGTCACCTCAACTTAATATTTGATACTAGATGTAGAAATTACCACCTAGAATGTCATTTTACGTGGTATAAATCATATTGAAGGTTCCTAAGGAATTAACGAGATCTTAACTATCTACTACCATGTATATTTCAATATTTCTAAATCCAAAGGTCATATTACATTTTACTTATGGTGTTTATGTCTTCAGAAAAAGCACTAACGATTCACATATTGACTATTATCATGTCCACTTTCTTAAGATAATATAAGACTAATTACAGTTATGTAGTTAGTATAATGAAAATGGTTTCTTATTTTGAGATTACTAATCCATTTTATTTGGGATAACTATTAACTTTTAGGTTAGATTTGGTTAAGGAGGTCTCATCCAAGTTGAACTTTTTTTAACTTTTAGGTTAGATTTGGTTAAGGAGGTCTCATCCAAGTTGAACTTTTTTTAATAGGAAGATGTAGTTATATTAAGATATGAATCAAAGATGACATGTTTTCTCTCCTTACTTATGTAAGTATGTAAGGAACTTTTTGAAGATCATTTGGCTCTATGTTGTACTATTATTTATATGTTTATTTATCTCTTTACTATTTAGTGCGATGAAATATTGTTTAGGAAAAGGAAAAAAAAATGAGACCATAACAAATCATAAACAAAATTATTTTTTTGAAGAAATAATATTTTTCAGAGAAAATTATTTTAGCACTTCTAATCACGATATTATGGTTGAGGTATACAATATTATTTTCCTTTGAAATCTAGTCTCTCATATTATTCCAAAATGCCTATTCTTACTAAGCATTATTTTTTAAAATATTGATTGCAAACAAAATCAAGTTCTTAAATACAACCATAAAACAAAATCTTTCCATGTTTAAATGCAAGGAGGTCCATTCCCCATGCAAACAAAGATACATGGACTAATGTCCCTCTACAAATCTATATAATTGAGGTTCTAATACAATTTGAGCTCAGATTAGCATTGGTAAAAGTTAAGAACCTTACCATCTAAAATACAATTATACAAATTCTCTTTAATTGTTTACAGACTTGTTAAATCATAAACTTCATTTTGACATGCCAAATTGTTGAAACTTGCCATACCCTTATAATTTACTCCTTCATTTCGTACTATTAGAGATACTATAACTCTTGAAAAATATGCATTAAAATGAAAAACATAAGCTGGAAGGACTAGAACTATTTCATTTGTAGAGATAATAAATCTAGTAACAAGCCATCAATATATGCCTCAACTCCACATTCCCAAAAAGCAACTAGTTACAAGATTAATACACAAACACGATTTTGATCTTCAAAAAATTATTCTTCTCTTTAAACAATAAAACAAAATTCACATAAGAATTGACCCATTTCTCATAATTACTTGCCAATATGTTTGCGCTTATGATTCTTGTGTGCATTACTAGTGTGATTATTTCAACTAGGATTGCAGAGCTTCTTACACTATTGCATTGTCAAAAAAATTCAAAGTTAGGTAAATAAAATAAAGTATTGGAAATCCATATAACTCAATTTATAAATAAATAGATACTAAAAATGAAAAAAATATCTCCAAAATAATCACCTCAAACTCTACATAAGAGAAAGTAAAAAAACGTACCTAAAAATGTATGAATACACCACAATATACCAAACATGGGCAACATTAACAATGTATATACTTGTGCATAAGATAACTAGGTTACAATCAACATAGAGGTCCAAGGACAAATACAACCAAATCCAAGCCACCATAATAAGGCGTGTTTAACTATATTTAACGCTCTCTTGTTGTCTACACCTACACAACATGCAACTATAGAAATCACAACAATTGGAAATCTATCCTACAACTGGGAGATAAGTTTCAAGTGAGAAGCATGCGAAAATATAGGATGTATATTTCTAGGAAAGTCTTATGAGGCCCAATGAAAGACAATCCAAGGAGATAAGTTTGGTGTGTAACATTTGGTATCAGAGCTTATGATCCTAGGGTTTTTCTCTCTCAACAAGTCATCTTGACATTTTAACTATAAAATTTTACTGTGAAGTTTCAGATTGTGAAATTTTCAAGATCCTGAGTAGACATGGTGAAGTAATTGTGATAAAATTTTAATATTTTGGATTGGTTTACTTTTTGATATATAACCTGTGGAAATTAGGGTTATTTGACTAGTCCTAAAACTAGCCTCAAACATGTGTTTTTGGTAGAACTAATATATTTGAATCTTGGTAAGTCAAAATTGAGTGCCACCAGTTCCTTTGGAAAGAATACAGACCATACTATTTCATGTACAACTTTTAGAATCATATCTGAAATATTGGAAATGTGACATTCCATACAATTCATCTATCTAAAAAGGGATAAGAATAATCAATTTTTGGGAATATTACCATAACTTTCACTTGACACATCAAATTTTGGTTAGACCTATGGCATTGGAAATACATACCAGAGTACTATATGAAGAAGTTTCAAACTCACAAGGGATTAAATTCTAGTGATACATCAATACAAATTTCAACAAGCAAGACAACCTAAAAATTAGGGTTTAAAGGTACGCAACTTACAATTGGCTTAACTTTTGATTGAAATATCTATTTTTATTATTCAAAATTTCTGATAAGGAGAAAAAAAAAGGATTATTATTATTATTGTCCCAAATGTCTCCAAAGTGTTCTTCAAAAATTACTTCTCCCATTAAACCTCCATAAATCTCAACTAGGACTCATGAAGAAAATGAAGAGATACAGAACCAACTATCCAGTTTGGAGNAATGAAAGACAATCCAAGGAGATAAGTTTGGTGTGTAACATTTGGTATCAGAGCTTATGATCCTAGGGTTTTTCTCTCTCAACAAGTCATCTTGACATTTTAACTATAAAATTTTACTGTGAAGTTTCAGATTGTGAAATTTTCAAGATCCTGAGTAGACATGGTGAAGTAATTGTGATAAAATTTTAATATTTTGGATTGGTTTACTTTTTGATATATAACCTGTGGAAATTAGGGTTATTTGACTAGTCCTAAAACTAGCCTCAAACATGTGTTTTTGGTAGAACTAATATATTTGAATCTTGGTAAGTCAAAATTGAGTGCCACCAGTTCCTTTGGAAAGAATACAGACCATACTATTTCATGTACAACTTTTAGAATCATATCTGAAATATTGGAAATGTGACATTCCATACAATTCATCTATCTAAAAAGGGATAAGAATAATCAATTTTTGGGAATATTACCATAACTTTCACTTGACACATCAAATTTTGGTTAGACCTATGGCATTGGAAATACATACCAGAGTACTATATGAAGAAGTTTCAAACTCACAAGGGATTAAATTCTAGTGATACATCAATACAAATTTCAACAAGCAAGACAACCTAAAAATTAGGGTTTAAAGGTACGCAACTTACAATTGGCTTAACTTTTGATTGAAATATCTATTTTTATTATTCAAAATTTCTGATAAGGAGAAAAAAAAAGGATTATTATTATTATTGTCCCAAATGTCTCCAAAGTGTTCTTCAAAAATTACTTCTCCCATTAAACCTCCATAAATCTCAACTAGGACTCATGAAGAAAATGAAGAGATACAGAACCAACTATCCAGTTTGGAGAATCAAATTAATTAATTGAATGATAGGTCAATGAAAAATTTTGATTTGATATATGTAAAAACATAAAAGGAATGAAAAATGGAAGATAACACAAATGATAATAGAGAACATATCAAATATATGGAAAATAAGATGGATGAAATGTGGTACAAATGGAAAAGACGACGGATGAAAATAGGGTAAAAATGAAAAAGAGGATGGAATAATTGAAAATTTCCATGTCAACCATCTTGTTACGTACCCTAGATGATATATTCCCTCAAGAAGATATTAGAACACAAGGAAATCATGTAAATGTAATCTACAATTCCACTCATCAACAAGGAACTAATTAATCCCCAAGATTGATATGAGGAAGTTTGATGGTAAAGATCCTATAACATGGATATTCTAGATTGAGAAATTTTTTGATCTACACCAAGTGCCAACCTTGCCAAAGGTAACTCTTGCAGCTTGTATTTATAAAATGATCATTTTGTTTGGTATCAATGGCTTTGTGAAAGAAAAAAGGATTCTAGTATCTATTGGTACATTTTTACGGATGAATTAATATCACATTATGGGGATATTAAGAGAAATACATTCTTTAGTCAATTGATAAATCTTTGACAAAGAGGTTCATTACAAAGATAATTCAACAATTCCAAAAACTAAATCTCAAGGTGAAGAACATTCTAGAGGATAATTTGTTAGATCTCTTTATAGGCACTTTAAAGAAGAACATTCAACGTGAGGTGCGTCTCTTCGAACCTCAATCCCTAGAGCATGATTTCAATATGGTAAGGAAAGTTGAAAGTAAAAATATGGCCACTAATGAGTGATATTTAACAACTATAGAGAGCACCATACTCCCTCTCCTAACCTCACTCATCCTACAAGGTTGAAAACTCAACAAATTGATGAAAGAAGAGAAAAGGCACTATGTTTCAATTGTGATAGTAAGTACAGTATGGAGCATAATGACCCGAGTGGATATTGATGGCCACCCACATGTTCCAAATTCCAACTAGCTCATCTTGATAGTTTTCAGTTCAACATGTTTCTCTGTAATGGGGAAATTTCTTTATAACTGTGTGTTTTTCACATACAAGGATTTCATGAATCCCTACACAGCATCCAGGTGGATATTGGTGGCCACTCACCTATTCCAGTTGGCTTATTTTGAAATTTTTCATGTCAATACATCTTTTTGTACTTCCAGGGCCGTTTTGGGGCTCTAAACAAAGTTTTCTTGGCTTTCCACAATCAAACTATAGACATAGTCATATTTTGATGGAATAATATGTATTTCTCGAAAATACCTTTCCAATGGGCTATCACGCGCCTAAAACGGAGATCGTATGCAAAAGTTATGACCCCGGGAAGTTAATGTACTAACTTACCCCAACGGGGCCCACATGACTTTTGGCGCTTCATCTCCTAGGGTTAGGTTTTTGGATGTATAGAGTTTTGGAATTAATGTTTATCATAGAAAGGCCTTCATGGCCTCATTGTAATGATATTCTTGTGAATGAGCATAGCCATCACATCTCTTCTCAGAGATAAAGATGTCATCATTCTAGTGAGTCTTGCACTCTGTATTTTACAGTCTCTGTACATTTATTTCATTAATAGAAATCATGTATTGTTGTATTTCTCAGGTTCTGGAAATTTTTATGTGTATTACATTGTAATATATTTGCTTTCATTTCATTCCAAAAATAATCTGGATCAGTGGTATCAGAGTAGGCTGCTCTTGATCGTTTTTCAATGCATGTCCCCGATGAGGTCCGAGTATAGAAAGTTGGGTATCGAGCTTGTCTCTCTTGAGGAAAATCTCTCTCACATTCCCAATAAACCCTCTATGGTGACAGAAAAGAAAAACAATGGAGCAAAAGATTCTATTAACATGTTGCTTGAGAAATCTCTCGCGTGACAAAGGGACGAAATGATGGAGAATTTTCCCCACATTCTTCAACACCTGTTGATAGAAACAAACACATCTTCATCAAGAAGCCACTTTGGAGGAACCTTTACCTTCAAGGTACAAGTGAATTTTTATATTCCCATATTTGAAGGTCAGATAGATGCAGATGCCTTAGAAAAATGGTGGAATCTGTTAGAAGGCTATTTCTATATTCACAATTTTTTTGACAAGGAAAAGATCACCTTCAGACTCCTCAAGGTTCTCCCCCATGTCAAACATTGGTGGGAAACTTACTGGGAGTAAAGTTACACAGAGGAATATGGAATATATGGGGCCGAGCCCACTTGGGATATTTTTGTGGATGCGGTCAAGGAACAATACTACCCTATTGATAACTATGAAGACCAGTACATGAAGTGGACCACACTGCGGAAAGAGAAGAGCCAAACAATATCAGAGTTCATAAATACTTTCCATACCTTGCGCACCAAGATGGGTATCAAAGACTCTAAGAAACATCTGGTTCTGAAATACCGTGGGGCTCTGCATAGGTACACCCAAACCGAAATGGATTTCCTAAACATCTCATCATTGGGAGTTGCCTATCCATATGCTGTCAAAATCGAGCATAAATTTAGGCACCAGAACAAATGGGAGTTCAGGTCTACAAATCCGCAACAAACAAAGCATGGTAAAGACTGCCAATAGCCTTCTGAAAACCAGTCCAAGAAATAGGAAAAGAAGGGTAAAGGAAAGACAAAGAATGACACTGGGAAGTGGTGCGATTTACACAAAATCCCTTGGCACAACAACAATGAATGTCGCTCGAAAAAGTCATTGGTGGTTGAGGTCAAAGACAAGGAGCCGAACCATGATTCAGAATCTGATCCAGAAAATATTGAAAACAAACAAATAATCGATGCAGACCCTACTACTATTGTCGTGACTGCAACAATTCAACTAGAAGAACTAGTAAATCTTGAAGAGGGGGAGTGCCTCTTTCATTCATAGATGTGGGTGAAGGGGACTTCGTTTCATTTCATTGTTGGTAAAGGTATCCATAATAACCTCATCTCAGCTGAGGTCATCAAACAATTGGGGTTGTTGACAACACCACACCCGCAACCATACAACGTCGGGTGGATTCACCAGGGACGATATCTTTGTGTCAGCCAATAGTGTCGCATGTCCTATGGCATCCAACCCTTCAAGGATGAGGTAGTATGTGATGTTTTCCCTCTTGATGTATGTGATGTTGTTTTGGGATAACCATATATGTGGAAACATCATGCTATTTACGATTCTCGACCCCATAGTGTCATTATTACTCTAGGGGGTCAACTCTACAGGATACCAGAGGTATTTCTGACTACTATTCCACCAAAATAGTGCTACGAGGTAATTTCTAATACTGAAAAATTCATCCTCTTCACAGTCTATTCAAAGGATGCATAGAAGGCCACTACAACCATTATAGCCTCATCACCTTCTATCCAGTAGAAGCAACTTTCAGAAGAGAAAACATATACTGTTTCTTCATCTACAATGGTGCCTACACAATGCCCCTTCAAGCCCAAAGACAACAAGTTGGTGGAATAGATTCAACCCCACCAACAACAGGTTCATGACAACCTTCCACAGACCAAGCAATGCAACTTCTCCAACAAGGCACACAACTCACCAAGATTCATATTCAGAAAAAACTTTTTCCCTCTTCCCTGGGCACTCAACGCAATGAATACTATTTCTTCCTAAGGGGGGAGGATTGATCCAAGTGGATATTGTTGGCCACCCACCTGTTCCAAATTCCGACTAGCTATCTTGATAGTTTTCACTTCAACATGTTTCTTTGCAATGGGGAAATTTCTTTGTAATTGTGGATTTTTCACTTATGGGGCTTTCCTAAAGCACTACACAGCATCCAGGTGGATATTGGTGGCCTCCCACCTATTCTAATTGGATTATTTTGGAATTTTTCATGATAGTACATATTTCTATACTTCTAGGGCCGTTTTGGGGCTCTAAACAATGTTTTCTTGTCTTTCCACATTCAAACTATAGACGAAGTCAGAGTTTGACACCATAATGCGTAGTTATCAAAACTACCTTTCCAACAGGCTTTATGCACCTAAAACGAAGATCGTATGCAAAAGTTACGACCCCAGGAAGTTAATGTACTAACTTACCCCAACAAGGCCCACATGACTATTGTCGCTTCATCTCTTAGGGTTAGGTTTTTGGATGTCTATGGTTTTGGAATTCATGTTTATCATAAAAACACCTTCAGAGCCTCATTGTAATGATCTTCTTGCGAATGAATGTAGACGTCACATCTCTTATTAGAGATAAATATTCCACCATTATAGCGAGGCTTGCACTCTGTATTTTTATAGTCTCTATACATTTCTTTTATTAACAGAAATCATGTATTGTTGTATTTCTCTACTTCTAGAATTTTTTATGTGTATTTCATTGTAATATCTATGCTTTCATTTTGTTCTGAAAATAATCCGGATCACATAAATGTGGCGAGAATAAATTATTCTACATAGATTGTGAAGAAGAAGAAGATCAATAATTGGAACCATCATAGGATATATAACTAGAATAGACTAGTCCAATCTTATCTTATCATGCATTGGTTGGCATCAATACTCCACAAACCCTCAAGATAGAAGGATATATCAAAAATAAAAAAGTAACAATGTTGATTGATTTTGGTAGTACCTATAACTTCATTAATTGCAAATTAGTGAAACTTAAAATTTCTTTGTATTCATAGCACCAAAGTTTCAAGTAATGATTGCATATGGGAGGTACCATACATTTTTCAGGGAAGTTCCATACTATTAAGCTCAACATGGGGGAGTATTTTTTGGATAGTCTCATGATTTAAATCCAAATGGGTGGTGCTAACTGTGTATTAGGGGTCTAATGTTACAATCATTGGGAACAATGGCTCTTAATTTTCAAGAAATGTTCATGAGAGTTTCCTCAAAAGGAAAGGGATTTGAACTCATAGGTATTCAAGGAAATCCGTATAAAGTAATAATCTCTAACAACATGAAACAATTACTCAAAAAGAAACACCATGGTGTACTTGCATAATTGTGCTCATGTAATACCCATGTTTCCCCCAGCTTGTAAATATAACTATAACCTACTAAAAGACTATGGTCAGACTGAATATGTGTGTATGTTGGAATTGATGAACCTTTTTTTATAAAAGGTAATGTATATATTGTTGTTACTAAATAAAATGGAAAGTGTTGCATAACTGATGAAGGGGTTTGTCAAGGTAGATCATGATTCATGATAGAGATGGTGAGGGGAACCAACAATGGTTGAGATGACCCCTACCAGACCAGTACTTTACTGGATTTAAATTATTCAGACCCATAACAGTCCTCTAACCCAGAAAAATAAATTACCAGTTATATTGGTAGTTGGGAAGTCCTCCTCAAGAGTCAATGAGGATATGGGAAGAGTACCCATATGAAAACTTACTAGCCTGACCCATGAAATTAGGAATTGGACCCACAAAATAATGTTGAGGAAGGAAAGAAAAGAGAGTAAATTTGTGGGCAGAGGAGAGGAGGAAGGAAGAAGAGTCTGGTGACCATTTTCTAAAGAGGGAGAACATGTGCAACTCTCTGGTTCTGAAGAGAACTAAGAAACAAATTGTTTCTGGATACAAGAATTGGCTGGGAAACGTTTTCAGTCCAAGCTGATAAACGAGGTGGCAAAGAAGATGAGTGACTGAGGAAGCACTCATTGCAGACCCTTTTTCTTGGTGGAGATAAAACTGATTTGCCAAGTTCCTATGGGAGGAGGAGAATGGTCTCCATCCCTGGTTGTTGCTGAACAAAAGGAAGAGTCTCTCTCAGAGCATCATGATCTACCTAGGGGGTGGCCAAAGGTAAATTCATCTAGGATTTGTTGTGCCTACGGTTGGGTGGAAAAGGGAACCCCTTTCAATAGTTGCATCACTATCTGGTTTCTAGATAAGTATAATTTATTAAATCTCTACAGTGTTTAGATCAGAGAAAATTTTATACTTGTTTTAGAATTGTGTAAGGTTAATTTCTGACAAAAGTGACTTGAGAAATTTAAGCAAAATAAAGAGAATGTCTTAGCTGGAGCTCTTTTGATTTAATTTCTTATATCTTGATTATTTGTGTGCTAAAATAAGATTTTTGGGAGTTGATGTTGTGGTTGACTGTGATGTACAACTTAATGCATGCTTGGGAATTGATGACTGGACAATTCAAAATATTTATAACACCTCTGAAAGAAGACAATGATTTTTCTGTGTAATAGTGCTCCATTTTAGTATGTCCTCAAATCCCATGTCAGAAAGCTTAGAGGATATCAGATCTGTGTGGACTTTAGGAAATAATCCCAAATATGGGAAAACATTAAAAGCCCTTATAAATAATTATTGAGGAAAAATAATTAGGACATAAACATGAAATTTGTCTAAATGAATTAAAATACAAAATTTCTCAAAATTCTATTTGGGGCATAAATAAACATTTGTGCTTAAATTTGGTTAAATCTCCTAAATTTGGGAAGAATCCCCTTAAATTTTGGTGGGCAATAAATCCTAGTAGAAACATCGAATTTACTATGGAGGTAAATCCTTGTTTTATGACCATTTCATTAAATTTAGTAAGAGTAGTAAAGCACAGTAATAATGAAATACAATTCTACTCATTTACCCACAAGAAGGGAGAGATTATAATTATATTTTAATTTCTAGGATGGAGAAATCCTCTTGGAATATAAACTTTTATTAAATTCCTTTATAAAGACTGGAAATTTATATTTCTCCTTTTCTTATTTCATGTAAGAGAAATTAAATTCATTTAAATTCTCCATGTAACAAAA
>SNQJ01S0115400.1:4636-15637 GCA_010110895.2 Picea sitchensis
CCTATCAAAATCTCCATGATCTTCTCCTTTGAATATGCTTGAATGATTGTCCCAAATATTCTTCAAATCTTCAAAGCTTGAAGATGAAATTCGAATTTGAGGCTAGGTGGTAATATTTGAATTTGTTGAAATCTTCAAATATGCCTGCACACATCATCAAACTCATCTAAACTTGATATATAATGAAAATATGTTAATTTCTAATATTTAATCATAAATTCACTTATAATACTAAGATAAATACAATGGAAAATAATAAGGAGAAACCCAAATATCATTATGGAAATGGTATGATAAAAGGTTTATTAGGACCATGAAATGTAAGGAATATTGAGGGGAAGGGGGGATGTAAATCTGACATTTTTGAGGCCCAACAATCCCCTACATTCACACAAACAACACTTGATCATCCATCATCATCATTAAACAATATCCAAAAAATATAATTTTTTTGCACTAACCCATCTTTGCCTCAAGTGCGTATCTGTTACCCCCACATGCACGCTTGTTCTTCGCACAGGTGTGCACAATGCATAGTTGTCAAAGAAATATACATGCATCAAATGTGCGTCTGTAGCAACCACAGGTGCGCATCAGTGTGCACTTGTTCTCTTCATAGCTATGCACTCATGCGTCGCTATCAGAGCAACAGCTGCGCACAGTGCACAATTGTATTTTGAATAGGCACACACCCAGTGCACACATGTTTTTCCCACTCACGTGCCACCGTGTGCGACTATTTTCCACATATCTGCACATCATGCACAGGAGAGGAAATTATACTCCCGCATTTCATCACGGGTATCCTTCCTTCTCTCGCGCACTAGTGGACCCACTCCTACAAAAATCCCTTGTACAACCACCCGTATGACACTGCTTAGAAAATAAACCCTATATACTATGCAGGAGGATGAGACCACTAACCTAGCTCTCACAAATCCTAGATCAGTTGGCTCGAACTCCCGTAATCGTCAAATCTCCTCGATAAACTACTCATCAACTCACTATGGCCGCAGGTACAAATGAGGTGGCATTGTGGGCCCTACAGCTATATATCACCCCCTTTTCCAAACTTCCACCCTCAGTTATAGGAGCTCAGAACATTCATTTTTCGATCCGTCTTCAGCCACGGGATCAGGCTCTCACCATGTACATACTCACATTCCCCAGGTCACCATCCATCCTTGGCCCCAGGGGAGCATTTTTCTCACATCACGTCTAGGTACGCATGCTCATGTTCAAAATTATCAAATAACTGTTATATGTTCTTTATCTTCAGATATTGTTCACGTCGGGTATTCGATTTTAATGTGTCCAGGTACTTAGGTCATCACAAATCAACACATCCCCTTCATGTATATGGTTGACACTAGCATGTAGTCATTCCCTCTAAATACCAATTGCATCTCCCAGTCACACCCTCTGGCATTCGTCTATAGGATCCTCACACCCATCCCTGCAGTACTATCACCTTCGCTGCATGTCAGTACTATCACCTGGTAGGACTCTTCCCCACATGAGTTGTCCCAGTCATAGTCCCCTTTACCACTTCAACACTCATGTTTCTTTCACCACTTAGGGATGGGAGTCCCAATAGTTTTATGCATTTCCAAGAAACAACCACATACTCCTTCTCCTCATTTTTCTAGCTTTCCCAAAGGAATCCCAACTTATTCCATCATGGTTCTCGTTTGACTGTGCCTCTGCAATATCATTAACCCTCCATTTCATCCACAATCAATTTTCCCATCTGCAGATTACACTCCATTCATTTACCTCATATATAAACCCACCTATGGGGCCCTCCACCAGTTCTCCATGCAACGTGTGCCCTCACAAGCCAAGCCATCTTGCATTGGGGCACTCGTTTCTATATTTTCACACATATCCCAAATTATTATTTATTCATTTGGTAATTGTACAAAGCCTTTGTTTCCATCATTTACATCACTTTTTTTTGTCACCTTTAGTGACCTTATTTTTCTGGCAAAGAAACCCCTGTCACCCTTGGTTAGGGAATTCATTACCTTCTACTCTTGTTGACATTGTCCTTAAACCCTAAGTATCCCACAGTCCATGTACACCTGATCTCTGAGTTTGTCCACTTTTTCATGCCTCTGGCACAATTTAACCCATGTCTAGTCATCCCCTTGATGCTAGATCCAGTTTCACGATTGTTGCCACTCATACTTCACATATATCCCCAGCCAAGGGAAGTCTTGAGTCTCACCGCATCTTGACTTCGTCCATGTACCTCATCAGTTCCTGATCTCATCCAATGGATTTCATGAATCCCTTTTCTTCTTGGAGTCTTGTCTCCCTTTCTTTTGACATCATCACAGTTTCCAGAAGGGAAACAATAGCTTGACTCTCATTACCTTTACAATGAGGAGTCTCGAACGACACAGAGAGAACCATCATTGCTCTCTACTATTGTTGGCCCCCATAACATTCGACATCAACACACTCTCATGTCACGATGGGTATTACTATGCAACTATTGCAGTTATTTTATATTAGCCGAAGACATATGAATTTTCTAGGCCATCAATGCATACAAGTCATCGACACTTCTTATAGGTATCATTTTCTCTGTTCAGAGTATGTTCACCATTAGAATTGTCCTCAACCATTATCAAACCTCCCCAGAGGGCACTACAGTTATCTACCTCAGCATGAAACTTCATTTACTATCATAGAGTTTTGAGTTACATGACATGAGCATGGGGCATGCCCGCCTCGGTTGTATACAACTTTTATTTTTCCTACCTAGAGAAAGTTTTGGGTCCCACAGGTTCCCCTCTCCCACCAACGGGTCGCTCTTTCAGTTCCTCTCAACACTCTTTCTTACAATGGTACTCTTAGTAGAAGAAACATTGATGTATTTTGGCTATAAGTATGCTCCTAACCTCACACATTAAGGGGCATCTGTTATCACTGAAATTTCATCCACAAATGGTCACAGGAATCTAGCATCTCCAAACACCTATTAGTTCATCCATAGCCCCAAAAATACATTTCCAAAGGGAACAAAAACTATACAACTTGTTATAAAATTGGCATGCGTAGAAACACTATAGGAAGCATGCGCAAGTGCGTGGGCCAAAGAATCCAAAAGAGCGCACATGCACCCAATGCGTGAATGTGTACGATAAAAGATGCACACTCCTGTGAACAATGCATTTATGGTTCTTGTCGGCCCCTCACCCACTTCTAGTTAAGCTCCCAAGTCGATTTGACCCTCAAATCTGAGTTGAATCCAAGTGGGGGGTTGGTCAAAGACCTAAGTGATGCAGGAGCATCGCAAGAAGCCAGCCAAGCAACCATAAAGGCGGAAGACAGTTGAAAAAGCACAACACACATTTTTCATGTTTTTGAAATGTTTTGAAAAATTAATGAAGCAGATATTAATGTGATAGCTAGGGGCGTACTTACATTTATATCTTAGATGTTCTAAATAGATATTGAGCACTGCTCTCATCTGTAGAATGTAAAGGAATTTATACATAATTAATGAAAGTAGGTAGATTTGAATTCATAGGTTAGATAGTTTATAGAGTAGGAGGGAAAACGGATATAGACACCCTCACCCTTGTATTATTGTATTATTAGAGGAAGAACATTATCATCCTTATAGAGATAAAGAAGAGAGTTGTAGAGAAAAACCCATGTATAGGAGCACTTGAGTTAATATATGAAGCTTTGACTCAATATTCATGGTGTTATGATGCTTACTGTTTACATTTACTAAATGGTATGCTTACAGTTGTTTTATTCTCTCTGTTTATGCATTTGTTTCAATGTTGTGTTGAATGTGTGGTTTCATGTTAAGTATATGAAGTCTGAGAGAGGATAAGAATGAGTTTCAATTGTTTCTCATCCTGAGAGTTCTTGCAAAGAGTGCAGTTAAATGTCCTCAAGGTGTGCGTTGACAAGAGTTTGAGTTTTATCTCAAAAATCTCAGGAGAGATACCGTTGTTCTCATACCAGCATAAGTGCAGGTGAAGTATAGAGTTGTGCAAGGTGTGTGCAAGCTAGTCAAAACCTTAAAATTTATTGACTAAGGTGAAGGTGGAAGAACTATTGCTGCAAAGAGTGCACAAAGTCGAGGACCCAAACAACTAGAGTTTATTTGAAAGATTGTTGTAAGGAGTGTGAGCAGGACCTCTCTTAGAGACTTGAGTTTGCAAGTGAAATCTCAGGAGGGATAGTACCTTTGAAGTGTTCAAAGGGAGACGAAAGTTGAAAGCATCCCATAAAAGACAAGTTCAGGAGGGAGAACACCGATTCATCTCGCAGAATTCATTAAGGAGTGAATCGGGTGGTCATAATTCTCCGAGGAGAACTCTCAAAATCGCAGGGACCGTAAGACCAAGAGGAACTGCAGGGCAGTTAGGGGTTGAATGAATCTTCCACCCTGACATCAAGAATCAACGTGGACCATTGATTGTGGTCTGCATGAGTCGAAAAATCATTTCGGGAATTCAAGACCCATAAGTGGGAGTGCAGGTCAAAACCCTTGGTCACTCAAACTCTCGATCCACGAAAAGGATAATCAAGTGTGAAATTTCGGTATTTCGGGGTTCGGCATACCGAGAATCTTGATGACAAGGAACCGAAACCTTAGTATTGAAAATCCCGAAGTCGTGAAACGCGACGTGCCTTTGGTGTGAAACATCAGCATTTTGGCATATCGGGGTTTGGCATACCAAGAATATTGATGACAAGGAACCGGGGAGCTTAACATTGAAAATCCAGAAGTCGTGAAACACGATATGCCTTGGGGTGAATTTCGGGATTTCATCATTTCATCACTTTGGGTGTCGGGAAGTAGAGGAGACAACAATCTTTGGAATCGAGAGTTTCAAACTCCCAGTTCGTGAAAAGCTGAAAGATCCAGAGTTGTTGGATCGTGGAGGACCTCAGTCGTCGATCACATTGGAGGCGAGGTTTCGGTAATTTGGAGATCGTAGTTTCGAGAGGTGAGGAACCTTTCTTCTGTGGATCTCGTAAGTCACAAAATCCTGGAGAGTAAAAGGAAAATTCCCAAAAACATTGAAGGACAACAGTCGAGGGCCCAATCGAGTTTCGAGGTTCCAAGAGTCAAGAGACAGAGTTGCATGTCAACACAACTCCCTAAATTACAAAAAGGAAAAAGTCGAAAGGTGGTTCCTAAGCATTAATCGGAGGATACGTGTGATGAAAGTCAAGGGAGTGGTCAAGCTTCGGGGAAAATCCTGAAAGACCTTCGATTCTCGCCAAAAGGGGAAATTTCAGAAACCGAAAAAATCATAAGGGAAGAGGAACAAGTGTTGTTCGATCACTCAAGTTCTGAAAAGCTAAAATAAGTGGCAACAAGAGGCGTGTGTTCAGCGCATTGAAGGAGTCAACCCTCGTTGACGTTTCAGTTTTTGGAGGTTGAAGAGACAAGGGGCTCGACAACAGGATTCGCAAAATCATGAAATTTGAAATCCCAAAAGGAAAAGAAAAGCCCGATCATATTTGTTGGTCAGTTGTGGAATACACCTTGTGTGTGTGGTATTCCCTGTGGGGAAATTAAAAAGTCAATCAGACTCAGGGGAATATTTGGAACGATCATGTGCAGATCTTGGCCTGAGGGTCGAGGTATGCACCACTAAGTATTCCCTAAAGGGCCCCTTGTTCACGCTAAAGACCGGTTGGATAATGTCTCAAATATTTGCTATAAAATGAGGCCATGGGTGCACTATGAGTTCAAGAATCTCATTGTATTGTTATGCTGCCTCTATTCTCCTACACGGAACATATTTCCTTCTTGGAGCATACTAGAATCATCTCATTAAGCTATTCACCTCACCTCTTGAGGGAATAAGCTTGGATATATTCACCATTTACTTTGTAGTTTTCCATTTGTAAGAAGAGCTCTCACATAGGGGACTCAAGAACCCTCCCTTGGAGGAAGAGGGGATCCAAAAGTCCCCCTTTCTCTTTGGTGTTTTCCCACTAATATTATTTCTCCATTGGTGGCATGAATATTGGTCAATTGTTTGATTGATTTTGGTTCTAATTTCCTTATGCATTTTAGTTTTGTTTCTTTAGTTGTTGTTAGCTTAGTTATTTATTTATTTCATGTGATTGAGTCATTTGATTCATACGCTAACCTCTATCCTATCTAGCTAGCCCAACTAGACTTGCAAGTGCCCTTCTTTTGTTCATTGGAGTGATGAAAATGACACAACACTTTCCTCTTGAGGAGAGGACTTTATTTAATTCAACACTTCACTTGTTCCCAATAAATAATTTGGTGAACTTGCATAATAGGTAGATGGTAAAATCATTAAATTCTCCAATTGCATGATGTGTTGTTGATCATACAGGACGAACAAAAATTGTTGGTCTTGATGATGATCAATTGGAATGTGAAGTTCTCTTATGCCATGGACAACGTGTCATGTCAACATGTAACTTGTGGGTTGAATTTGGCTTAGTGAATTGTTCTCTTGGTTACATTCAGAATATATTCTATATGTCTGGCTCAAAGCCTCCTCAACTTCCAATGTACAAAACTATTCATTTTGATAAGTACATCGGTGTTCCATTTGACACAATAAATCCAAACATTGTACCTATCACACCAGTTATAAGAGGAAATCATAAACAAATTCCTCTAAAGATGGCATGGGCCCTTACTATTCACAAATCACAGGGGTTGACTTTAGAACATGTAACAATTGATATTGGAAATAAAGAGCAATATGAGTTGACCTTCACATCTATATCAAGAGTCAAATCAATAAATGGTTTACGCATATCACCACATTTCTCTTTTGAGCACTATGCAAAGATGAAAAGCAATGCATATGTTACAATTAGGAAAAAAGAAGAGGAATGATTAAAGTCCATATCATTGTAACATTCAATTTAAATATTTTCACTTTACATAGAATGTCTATGTTAAGTTCTTTTTTTTTTCCTTTGATATTTTTTTCTTGAAATAATCATTTCTTAATGTTTGTAAAAACATGTAAATGTTCATTAAATCCGTATTACTTTTTGAAATTAAAAAAAAAAATCTTCATTTTCGTTATGTTTTTCCTTTTTTTTCCAACCATACTCTTTCTCCCAAACAATTTATTATACCTTTCTACTTTTTTTTCACAGTTTTAAAATTACCTTTAAAAAAATACTTCTTTTTTACTCATTTGGTTTTTCTTACAACATTTTTTAAAAGGGATCAATATAACTATTGTATTCATAATTTCTAAGAATGAATGTTTTGTTATGTTTACCTTTTTATTCCAATTGTACTATATATTTATTATTATTATTATTTGTCTTTTGAACATACAGTTATGGATAATGAAAGTTCATCAAAATTTATTTCAACAATACATAATATCACAACTCAACAACAATTTCTTATTGGAATTCAAGAGATGATTAGTAGGAGAAGTGGAACTCCTAAACACATGTTTGATGAGACCCTAGATTGTTTATCTAAGTTGAAATAAATGGTTCGTGAGTTTCAACATATTTCTGACAAAGAATCTGGTAGAAAATTATGTAGAGAATGGATCGAATGACAAAGGGGTCGTCAAGTCACTGTAGACATTAATTTGTGTTGCATATGTCATAAATCTGATTGTAATTTAGAATAGTTTTTGTTATGTTTACCATTTAAGGAATTTTTAAATCTGTTATTTTTTAGATACTATAATTTATGTACTTAAAACCATAACTTTTTTTAATAAAAAAAAAAATTTGTTTTAAAGATATCGACCACAAATTTTATTATTTTGTTCAGAAGTCTATCTAATCAATTATTGTTTTCCATATATTGCAAAGAAAAATGTTTATTCACATGTCTACACCAAACATAACCTTTATTACTCTCAAAATGTTGATATGTGTCATTCAATGTAACATAATCACTGTAACATAATCACTTTATTGATGTTTAATTGTCATTGTATTATTGATATGTATTTCCTTTTTCTTTTATACATGTCTAACATATATTATTTCCCATTCCTAATATGTTTTTGCTATCCATTTATTACAATGTATAATGTTATTCATATGTCTACAACAAACATAACTTTTATTTATTTCAAAATGTGGATATGGGTCTTCTCATTCAAGTTATTTATATTTTTATATTAAAATTGTCTCAATATGGAATAATATAACAATTGACCTATGAATTAATGAATTTCAACCATAATCTCATGTATTTTAATTTTTCTAATTTAATGTGAACCTTTCAGAAGTCTATAATATTGATGTCAACTTCATAAAATTATTAATATCCATATTTTCCCATATGACATATTCTTTAAAGTACATTGTGACACCAACTTCACACATACCATTTTCACCTCCTCAAAGCTCTTAAATAATATTCAATTAATGGAAATTAATTTATTACTTTTAAATTACCATTATATCACATGGTTTTATATTTAACCTCCATATATAACTATTCTAATATTTGTTTAAGAAATAACATTAGCATTCAATTCTACAATAAACTTGCTTTGATATGTTACTATGGGATTTTTTCTTTAACATATCCTCCTATTTTTTCCCTCTGAAATCGTGGCAATCTTCTATAACATCTATCTTTACCCAAGAATACACATCTTCATTACACAATATAACCCTTAAGGAAAGACATATATTTATATGACCCTCAAGGAAAATCATAAATTTATACAACCCTTCATGTAATTTTGCAATGTCACTAAACCTGGCATTTCCTTCCATGCACATCACAATGTGGCATTCATGCAAAAACCATGTTTTGTTACAAAACTCTTTCCTTTTTTACATTCTGACTAACTTCATAACATTACTTGTTATGCACTTTGGGATGATGCCATTAGGTGATGAAACATAGCACCATGGTTTGATATACTCTCATATCCTCACATCACAATCTTACATTCATGAAAAAACCTTGTTACATTACAAAACTCTTTCCTTCATCACATTGAAATGAACAAGTCTAAAATATGAATGTCAACTTCATAAAATTATTAGTGTCCATATTTGTCCATCTGACATACTTTTTAAAGTATACTGCACGACTAACTTCACACATATCCTTTTTTTCCTTCTCAAAGCTCTTAACTAATATTCAGTTAATCACAATCAATTTATTACTTTTAAATTACCATTATATCACATGATTTTATATTTAACCTCTTTAAATATAAATATTCTAATATCTCTTTATGAAATAACATTAGCATTCAATTCTACAATAAAATTTCTTCGATATGTTGCGATGGGATTTTTTCTTTAAGTCATCCTCCTCTTTTTTTCCTCTTAAATTGTTACAGTATTTTATAACATTTCTCTTTACCCAATCATATAATTCTTCATCATGCAATAAAACCCTTAAGGAAAGACATTAATTTATATAACCCTCAAGGAAAAGCATAAATTTATACAACTCTTCATGTAATGTTGCAATGTCACTAAACTTGGCTTTTCCTTCCATGCACATTGCATTGTGATGTTCATACAAAAACCATGTTATGTTACAAAAGTATTTCCTTGGTTACATTTCGACGAACTTCATAACATCAAACTATTATGCACTTTGATATTATGTCACTATGTCACGAAGCATAGGACCACGGTTTGATATACTCGCATATCCTCACATCGCAATGTGGCATTCATGCACAAACCTTCTTATATCATAGAAATCTTTCCTTTGTCACATTCCGACAAACAAGTCTAAAATATTGATGTCAACTTCATAAAATTATTACTGTCCATATTTGGCCATCTCACATACTGTTTAAAGTATACTGCAATACCATTTTCACACATACCATTTTTTTTTCCTCAAAGCTCTTAAAATATATTCAGTTAATGGCAATCAATTTATTACTTTCAAATTACCACTATTTCACATGGTTTTATATTTAACCTCTTCAAATATAAATATTATATTATGTGTTTATCCAATAATATTAACATTCAATTATACAATAAGCTTCCTTTGATATGTTCCAATGAGATTTTTTCTTTAAGTCATCCTCCTCTTCTTTTCATATGAAATTATGGCAATCTTCTATAACATTTCTCCTTACCCAAGCATATACTTCTTCATTACACAATATAACCCTTAAGGAAAGACATAATTTTATATAACCCTCAAGGAAAAGCACAAATTTATACAACCCTTCATGTAATGTTGAAATGTCACTAAACCTGGCATTTCCTTCTATGCACATCATAATGTGATGTTCATTCAACGACCATGTTATATTACAAAACTCTTTCCTTTGTTGCATTGCGACGAACTTCATAATTTCGCATTGTTATGCACTTTGAGATGACATGACTATGAGACGAAACATAACACCACTGTTTGATATACTTGCATTGCGATGTGACTTTCATACATAAATCTTGTTATATTACAGAACGCTTTCCTTCGTCACATTGCGATGAACTTTGTAACATCTCAATACTATGCACATAGACCTCCCATCACTTTTTGTCATATATGTGCATGTCCTTACATCACATTGTTACAAACATTTCATCATATCAGAATGTGTCGAACAATACTCATTGTAGAAAAATGATGTATTATATAATAATATATATAAATAGTTTATTTATACATTACATTAGTGTTTTAATTATTTAATACATTCATACTTTAACACATTAATGTATTTTTGTATTAATTAATTAATATACAATTAAAGTATTATTTAGAATAAACATTAATACTTTAGTACATATATGTATTAGTACATAATATATTCATACATTAATATTTTATTATCTCAATGTATTAAATCATTATTAATATATTTCTACTTTGTTAATGTAGGAATACTTTATTAATTTATGCTTAATGTTTGATTGTATTAATACTTTAATTTACCTATCTAAAAATGTATTAATTATATCTTTTTATTTATGGATGTATTACTAATATACTTGATTACTTTAAAGTATTATTCTACTTTTAGATACTTTAATACTTTATTA
>SNQJ01S0115400.1:18488-32948 GCA_010110895.2 Picea sitchensis
TATTGTTTTTATTATTTTTCATATTAGTATATTAATATATTTTTACGTCGAAAGACGTATATCTATTGACAATGAGCACAATTAATCATCTTTTAATCTAAAATTTTAATCTGATGGTTAACAATTGAAGATGCTTGCATATTCTTAGTTGTCCTCCCAAATCAATGAATGTGATTTACTTTTCATAACTTCCTTGTATTTCTGAATGCATCCGTTAACCTATTTACTTTTTAACATTTACCTAATCACATTAAAAAATTACCGCAGCACTATATGATTTCCACGTTTAAATGATTAACCTTTCAGATGACCATTTAGATTTACTCAATTGTTCAAGCGTTTGATTTTCTGACTACCCGTGCATTTGATTTTCTGTCTTTCCTCACCTATCTGTGTGTTTCATTTTCGCCCCAGATTTAATAATGGCTTACAGCGGCTAACTCGCTGTAAATATGTTGTCAAAGGTATCAGTTGTATGACTATTTACAAATATGCGGACTAAGGTATCAGTTGTAGATATCTTTGACGCATCTACATCAGTCTTTGACGTTTTCCAGACGCACAGACGCATAACTCACAGCGAGTTATAATCAGATGTATGCTAGTTATATTTACAGCCGATATGCAGCACAAATACATCAGTATGTCTGTAGCACATCTACATCAGTATGTAAAATATGCATATTTACAGCCGATAGCTATGCGTTATCTTAAGCCTTAGGACCTAAGCCTTTTTAACAACAGGAGAGACATATTAAGATATTGGGCGCATAAATCAGATGGCGCATAAAATGAGTACATGTAAAAACTATACCTATCAAACAACAATGACGCCCATTAACAAGCTAAATAGATGGCATAAAAAGGGGGATGAGTTTGCCAGATAAACAAGGAGGGTTCCCATACACGCCCAGGATATCTTGAGTGCAGAAAAAGATGAGTAATAAAAAGGGAAATGCGTTGTGTAAATGTAGTAAAGATCGCTAAGCAGGAGGAGGAAATTTCGTTGTGTGAATGCAGGTGAAATTCGCGAAGCAGATGACGGAATTTTCGCTGCCTCTAGAAGGTAGAATATGTGCGCTAGTTTCCCCCACACGCTACTCACGATTTACACCCAACGCAGAGAACATACAGCCATGCGCTGGGATTATCTGAAGCAGAAACGCAGAGGTAAGTTCGGGGTCTAAAATCGCCAGGAGGGAGCTCGCGATTTGGGTGAAATGCTTGTGCCAAGCACAACATTTAACTTCGGTTTTCAGGCTGGGTAAAGAGCTCGCGATTGGGACGAAATGATTGTGCCAAGAATAACATTTAACTTCGGTTTTCATGATGGGTAAATAGCTCACAATTTTGGGGAGAAATGCTTGTGCCAAGCACAGCATTTAACTTGAGTTTCATGTTGGTTAAATAGCTCACGATTTGGGGCGAAATGCATGTGCCAAGCACAACATGTAAATTTGGTTTCATGATGGGTAAAGAGCTCACGATTTGGGGAGAAATTCATGTGCCAAGATATGGAAACCCAACGATGGAAATGGATGGGATTTCTAAGTTAAAGGACCCCTAAAACGCTAGAAGACTAAACGAGTGCAGAGTGAAGGAGAGGTAGATTCGCACGGACCCATCGTTGGGTCTCTCTCTCTCTCACGCAGGGTGTTCACATTTTGTTGTGTAAAGGTTCAAACAAAACAACAAGCACTCCCTCTCTCGCATACACTTGTTTTCTGGGTGCAAGGATCAACAAGATGACATGCATCTAAGCGGATTAGAGTGGGAAGAGATCAGTCATTGCAGAGAAGCACTACAGCACTAAGATGGTGAAAATTTGTCCAAGGGTTGGGTTAACTTCATCAAGAAAGTCGAGAAAACAATAAAATTGCAAGGGAAACAACTCCATTGCTGGGCACTTTTTGCACATAGCGCAAGGGTTTAATCACATCTAGAAGCAAGAAAACAAGCAAGGTCGTAGAGGAAGCGAGTGCTAAACACGCATAAAACCATAAATCCTTCTTAAATAAGAAGAAAAAATTTCATTTTATTGAACACAACAATCGAAATCGAAATCACCAACTACTATGCCAGAATCCATTACAACATTCATCAATATATAAATCCACATACAAATATTTTAACTAATCTATCAATGAAAAAATTTAGACTTGCATACCATAATCAAAGGCGAAGAATACCAAGTGGTTGTCCCATGCTTGTGCTCCGTCCAGCTCCTACTCCCTAACCGCTGAGACCTCACCAGTACCTCCCAGCCATTCTTCTTCCCCCTGAGCCCCCCGAGCCGCAAAGGGGCCATGGACATGAACCAGAGAAAGCTAGCTCCCATATCCCCTCACAAGGTCTAGCTACCACTCTCTAATCAAGTTGGGCATCCCAACTCCCACAAGAAAAATCAGTCAAAATATCGACAGTGTAACCTTACGCCTACTAATTGTGATCCATACTCATCCTCCGTCGTCCTTTTTATATATTTTTCTTAGTGATTAGTTTCCCAAACCCTCTTTAGATTCATTTTTTAAAAATTTAATTAATATAAACCTCACTCATACACATGTCACCCGATCCCTTAGTTGCACCAAAAAATCAATTTATTAATTAATTAAATTTTCCTATTTCCCTCACCCACCTAAAAGCGTTCCTAAAAACACTCCTCTATATCCCTTTATTCCCTTACATTTGTTAAATGACTCACGCCTTTCTTAAAATCTAGTTGATTTCACAATTAGAAGATTCCAAAGACTAGATTCCCTACTATGTTGGGCATTCCCCTTTTCCTTAATTTTTCCCTTTTCTTATTAGTTCATATTTATCAAGTTTAGATATAAACAACAATTTACCCTTTTAATAATTTAATCCTTCATTAAAATTTTACTTTAATTATTAATTATTGAATTTTCTTTACCCCCCTTCTTGTTATATGTCCATTTAATTTTTTTGTTCACATGTTCTACTTAGACCTAGGTTTTAAATTCACTAGGGTTGGGGACAATTTTGAAGGGGGAAATAGTTATTAAACCTTACTCATACCATCATTCATTTTAAGGTCAACCAGGTTCTAAGGAGGCATATTTTTCTAGGTACTAGGTTTATTAACTTACCAGAGTTAAAAATCGTGACATGCCCTTCAAGATGCACTACATACTCCAAGGGTGCCACTCACTTGCATTCCTATTTTATTTGCGTGACATGCCCTTCACGATGCACTACGTGCTCCAAGTGTGTGATTCACCTTTTGACAGATTTTGGTAGACGTCAAACCCTTGGATTTAATACTTCATTAGGTGACCTTGTGGAAGACTAAGGGCCTCTAAGGAAAAACAATCATGCCTTATTGCACCACCCTTAGAATCATCGTAAGCGACTTTCATAGTCTTCCCTCATGGCATCGTGGATATCTCGAACTAGGTAATCGTTAACCTACAGTTCAAGCTATGGCAAGAGTGCTAGTAGGTTGTGGCAGGGATGTTGTCACACCTCTCCCTTAATATCTATGGTTGTCATGCATGACCCTTTTACTCCTAATGTGAGTTTGGTTAGAAAGTTATCATCATCCTGCATCCATCAATGAAACGTGTCAATAATAACAATCAACATCATAATATCTAGTCATATGTCACATATGCAATATCAAAACATTCAAACCATAACCGTTTTCTCCCTCACTCGATCTAGAGTCCAAGGAGATCCATCAATGCCATCGACATCCTCAAACATACAGAGTCTTGCACACTCAAGAAAACCAGTCAATAGAACCTGTCAATATAAATATCATAAAATAACATATCATTAAATCCACAAACATAATCATGCTCCATAATCGAATCAATCAATCATATAGTGAATTGGATCACATGCACACAAGTGTACATAAGAATAAGTCACATCGGTTAAGTGTAACAGCGGTATGTTACATACACCCCCTCTTGTTTTAAACTTCGTCCTGAAATTTCATAGTACAGATGAAAAAATAAAGTATCTGGCAATATCTAAATGTCTAGCTATCAATAAAGGGAATTTGATGATGCATATCATATGCGTCCTCCCAGGTAGTTGATTTTGGACTATAATTGTCCTACTGGACCTTGACCTGATCGACAGTTCGACGATGTAGTTGTCGAATGTGATGGTCCAGAAAGTGGATTGGTTCCACCATGAGTGCACCGTGCCCAACATCTGCCAAGAACTCAGTCAATATCATGTGTAGGATCACTAAACTAAATTCACACATGGACACAAGATAAATGATGCATCCTTCCTACTCCCCCATAGGGATACATGACCTCTCGGTCAAGGATCTTCGATTCTTGAGTCAAATGATCCTCTGAAACCTTAATGGTCTCCTTTTGTATATAAACACAGACCCTTTCATTTTCTTGGTGCAGGTCTAATAGAACCCATAACCTTCTCGCTCACTCTCCTGATAAATCTCAGAGTACTGGATGTTAGCTCCTTTTTCTGATAAGCCCCCTCTTGATATGACCTTGGGTGATGACCTTTCATGACCACGTGACTATGGGTGCAGCCAAAATCGGTTTGGGATCAACCTAATTTTCATCTGTCAATTATCTTCGATCCTCCACGTGTCCTCCTGCTAAAACCATGGTCTGGATTGCAGCACGCCCTCAACATTTTAAAGTTCATGCAACTCATGTCCCTGCAATGCTACGGAACCGTCAATCTCCCAATATTTACAGTGTTGTTTGAAATGAAGGTTTAGATCTGCCCTTTCAAAATCTATGGACCAGATTTGCCCCTCCTAAATCAATGGTTGTGATCTCCTTCATGATTCTGAACTTCAGACTTTTCAAGTATCAAACCCTAATTTCCTCTGTACGTCAATCTTCCAGAGTTAACGATCTGCGAACATGTGTCCTCCTCAATCAACGACCCTGCTTCTACTTCGGGTGTTTGACCTTTAAACTAGATCAATGGTCTTGCGGCCCCTCTGTCGATCAACATTTGATATCTCCTTCAGGTCTCTGGACTTCTGAGATCTCAAATCTCAAACTTCACTTCCCCTCGAATTACATGGGATTCTGCCACGCGTCCTACTGAATTGGATGGTTGAGGCTTACTTCAGGACTTTACCTGGATTTTCTAGACTTATGCCATGTCTCCCATGATCTAACGACTATGAGTTACTTTGGGACTTTACCCAGAGTCCACAGATTTACACTACGTCTCTTCTAGATCTGGCAATCCAGATTCACTTCGGCTCTTCAGGAATCGGTAGTCTCAGTTCTCAATTGAAACCCCACTACAATTTACCTGGAGATCACGATATGTTGACAAGTGTCCCCTTGCAGATCGATGACTCTTGGATCTTCAGCTATTCAGGCTTTGAGTGTTTCAACATTTCGCCTTTTCCTTCCTCTGGATCTCACGACCCACCGACACATATCCTTCTGGATCTAACGGTCCAGATTCGCTTCGACCCTTCGTCTCTTCACACTTCGGGAGTCTCAAATCTCAACTGAACAACTCTCAAATAGATTTCCCAGAGATTTTGATCTGCTAACACATATCTCTTAGCGATCAACAATCAGGATCCTACTTCAGGTGTTTCACCTCCTCTCCGTCCACAAACTTCTGGACCTGTGGATCTTACACCACCTATCTTCCTTGACAATGGATGGTCCCAAACTACTTCGGGACTTCAAAACTTTGGTAAGTTCTCTCTCTTGTGTGTGTGAATCTCTAAGTCTCGTGCACCTTTCTCTTATCAAAAGGTTGTTGATCATTTTCACTATGATCCAATGGCCATTGTTGCTCCTCCTCTCGAGCTTCTGATTTCTTCCGACTTAGAAGATTTATCAGTCTTCAAAGGTCTTGACTTTTTCTCCTCCTATGAGTCTGACTCTTGGATATCGTCAACACTTATGAAACATTTTATCCCTTATGAGCTTGATCCTTAAATTATTTTGACCTCCCACGCACTCCTTGCGTTCGGGGATTTCGATAACTCGGTTAGAAGGATTTCTTGAAAAGAAATTCTTCTCGCCCTCCTGGAATTCCTTTGTTCTAGTTCTTCAATTCTTGGTCGCCCCTTGACACTGTGCACTCTTTGCACCTGGTCTAAGAAATTCTTCTCTCCCTCCTGGAATTCCTTTGTTCTGGTTCTTCAATGCTTGGTCTCCCCTTGACACTGTGCACTCTTTGCACCTGGTCTAAGTTTCATTTGTTCTCTCCCTGAACTCTTCTGAGTCAATCTGAGACTCATTTGATGCACTCCTTGCATTCAATATGCACACCTTGCATACAAGTTTCAGAAGAGAAACAATTGAAAATATCCATTTTCGTCACGAAATCATACAATCAACTTCTCAAACAATCATACATGAATGAAATTAACTAAATGACATACACAGAATGCAACATTCATTCAATCACACATTTAAATGAACATATTACAAGATTTGGGACAATTTTGTTTGTTTTATTCATTTATGAAACAAATTACATAATCTTGCAGTTCTTCACTACGTCTTTCTTCTACTCTATTTTGTTGTATTGATCTCTATCTTCCTATATCATAATACTTTTAAAATACAACAACAAACTATCTAAGGATTGGCTCCACGAGCTCTCTCGTCCTGTCTACAACATATCCTATCAACTCTTGGCGGTTACCTACTTTTTCCTATTACAATAACTAACAGTTATTGCCAGATAAGAGTCAAAACTCTATATCTTCAACCCCTTAGTGTCCTATATGACTTTACAAACGCGATATATTTAAAAAATGTTGTTTCCAAAAATATCTCAACAACTCGATTTACTTCTGAGATAAATGTTGATTGAAACTCTGTCATGCTGAGATGTCATATATTTTCCTCCACGCTTATGTCTTTGACTTTGAAGGTGATGCTCCTCTGTCATACTCCTCTGGTTAAAATTTCCATGGACTCATGTCCATGAGCTCCTGTACTATTTTTCCATGCTTCAAAATATCATGTTATGTGACCCAACTTGCATCTTCCATTGGATGATCTTTCCACTTCACTAAGTATTCAGGATATGTCTTCCTCTTGGTCTTCTTTTCATCTCTTTGTTCAATGATTTTCTTCATCTAAGGTTTTTCTGTTGTGGGCAATTGTTCTTCCCACTAAAATTCCTTCTGATCATCTGATTATCCTGACTCATCTCTCTTGTAAAGATACAGGTCTGCAACATTGAATATCGGTGATAGCCTAACATTGTCTGGCAACCCAATTTCATAGGCATTGCCTACGAATTTTCTAAGAATCATGCATGGTCATATCTTCTTCATCTTCAACTTGTTATACGTTCCCCTTGGAAACCTTTATTTTCTCAAATGAGATAAAAATTCATCTCCGACTTCAAATTTAACTTCTCTCCTCTTTTGATCAACTCTACTCTTATATTTCAGGATGTTGTCCTATAGCTACTCTCTGACTCTATCATGGAGTTTTTGCATTTTGTTGCAAAATCCTTTGCTCCAGCACTCCTGAATTCATATTGATTCAAATCTCTCAACTTTGTAATCCCTCTTGGTTGTATGCCATACACAATTTCAAATGGACTTTTCCCTGTGCTCTTCTTCACTAAATTGTTGAATGCAAATTTTTCTTGTGCCAGAATCTGATCCCATTGACAACCTTTCTCAATGACCAAATTTTTTAACAATTTTCCCATACTCTTGTTTACTACTTTAGTCTGTCCATCTGTTTGAGGGTGATATGCCTAACTAAAGGACAAGTTTGTCCCCAACCTCTTCCATAGAGTCCTCCAAAAGTGTCCTACAAATATGGTGTCCCTGTCTAAGACTATGCTCCTCGGCAATCCATGTAGTCTCACCACTTCTCTAAAAAAACAAATTGGCTATGTATGTAGCATTGTTTGTTTTCTGGCATGGTATGAAATGTGCCATTTTTTATAATCTGTCCACCACAACAAATATGGAATCGCTCCCTTTCTGAGTTCTAGGCAATCCCAATACAAAATCCATATTGATTGTATCCCACGACCTTTCTGGAATTGGTAATGGCTGATACAAACGAGTGTTATGTTGTCTTCCTTTTGCATACTGACAAATTCTTCATTTGTTTACAAACTTCTCCACCTCTTCTCTCATGCTCGGTCAATAATATTAATTAATCAGCTATGCAAATGTCTTATCATGACTAAAATGTCCAGCCAAACATCCACTGTGTTTCTCTTTCAGTAGGTTATCTCTCATTGAGCATTTTGGTATGCATAGTTGGTTTCCCTTGAACAATAATCCATCCTAGATTAAATATTTATTACATGGGATTCTGTCTCCCAACAAAGGGTTCTTGCATGCCTCATAAGCTTCCTTAAAATATGCATCTTCTCTAGACATCTCCTTGAGGTGTTCAAACCCTAAGGTATCCACTTGGAATTCCTATACAATTAAACTCCTCCTGCTCAAAGAATATGCAACTTTGTTAGTAGTTCCAACATTATGCTTAATAACAAAAGTAAAATTTTGCATAAATTCTACCCTTTTAGCATATCTTTGATTCAACTTTTCTTTCCTAGTAATAAACTACAAAGCTTGGTTATCACTGTATCAAAAAAATTCTTTAGGAATTAGATAGTGCCTACACTTCTTCAAAGCTTGAATCACTGCATAAAATTCTTTGTCATATGTGGAATATTTCTTCTTGGTGGCATTCAGATTCTCACTTAAATAAGAAACTTCCCTATTATCCTGACTCAAGACTTACTGAATAGCTAATCCACTTGCATCACATCTTACTTGGAATGTTTTTCCAAAATATGGTAAAACCAGAATTCGTTGTTCTATGATCTTCTCCTTCAACACTTTGAAACTTTTTTCATCTTCCTCTGTCCAACTGAAGGACTTTTGGTTCTTGTTCATGGTTTCCATCATGGGTGTACATATACCATTGAAATTTCTGATAAACTTTCTATAAAAACTCGCTAACCCATGAAAACTTCTCACCTCAAATATGTTGTTTAGTGATAGCCATTGTTTGATTTATCTCACCTTTTCTGGATTCATCTTCAATTCATTTGAAGAGAAAACAAAACCCAAGTATATGATCTCCTTCTTCATAAAAGATATTTTCTTAAAATTTATCAACAATTTCTCTTGCTACAACTTTTCCATCACTGATTTCAAGTGTCATACGTGTTATTTCTTTGTCTTACTAAAGATTAGTATGTCATCCAGATACATTATGAAAAATTTGCCTATGAAGTCTTTCAATACTTCATTCATCAATCTCATAAATGTGCTTGGTGCATTTTTCAACCCAAATGGCATGACCAACCATTCAAACAATCATTCATTTGTCTTGAATTTTGTTTTCCACTCATCTCCCTCTCTCATCCTTATTTGATAATATCCACTCTTCAAGTATATCTTGGAAAAATAGCTCGGTCCGCTTAAAATAGTTTGGTTGTGCAGTTGTCTTTAGCTCAAGTTTCTCCACTATCTCTGTGGATACTATATTGTTAATGCTCCCACTGTTTATGATCACCTTGAAAAATTTGTCTTTCGCCTTGAAAGCAATCCTGAACAGACTTGTTCACTGAACTGGCTCCTCTACCTCCTTCTCTGGTTTAAGAATAACTTTCCTCATCATGAGGTTCTTTCCTCCTTCTATTGCTTTTTCTTCCACATTCTTATGTGCTTCAACAATGTGTGTTTCACCTCCTCCTTCTTTCTTTCTCTCAGGACATTCCCAAGACTTATGCCCTGGTTTTCCATAGGTATAACATCTAACTTCTCCTCCTTTGGCTCTTCCCCTTCCTCTAGAAAAAGAGCTTCTTCCTCCATGTTTTCCTTCCTTAGAACTTCCACCTTTCTCTAGGTGATTATGTTGTTTTTCAGCTTCATGCTTTGGTTTCTGGAACTTTTCTCTATTGGTTCCCTTACCTCTAATTGAATTTCCTCCTCTATTTCATTGGCTTTGTTTCCTGGACAATTTATCTTCCTCTTTCAAGGCTTCTTGATAAGAATCCTCGACTTTACTAACAGACATCATGTTGATCTCCTCTTGTATTTCGTATCTCATCCCATTGATATATCTGGTTGTTTTCTCATCTTCATTCTCTTTCTTTCTAGACCTGATGTTCAGTCTATAAAATTCCTGAGTGTACTCCTTTACTAATAAGATTTTCTATCTTGGGTTATGCAATATTCTAAACAGATTGATTTGATGGTCCTTCGAGATAAATTTTACCTTCAACTTGGCGACCATCCTATCCCAGTTCTTAATTTTCTACTTACCTTTTCTCCTACATTTGGCTTGCAGTTCATTCCACCATAGCGCTACATGACCTTTTAGTCTTTTCAATGCATGCTTCACCATCTTGTCTTATTTGATATCTTCATAATCGAAGTATTTGTCCATAGCATGTACCCAATCTAACAATTCTTCAACTTCTAAATTTCCTTCATACATTGGTACCTCTATTCTTTCTCTGGCTCCTATTCTTGAAACAACCTTCAATAAGCGATCTTGTGAAGCATCCTCTACCACATTTTCTTTGACCTCTATTTCTTCACTCTCAACTTCACTGATATCTCCAACGTCTAGTGCTCTCCACTGCACTATTTCCATGGCATCCATTCTCATTCAAATTCACCTCATTTTTTCTTCCATTTCTCGATTCGATCTACGCCTCCTAGGTGGCATGATTTCACCACGTCACCTTCTGATGCTTACAAATAGAAATCATTTTTTCTTGATACCACAAATGATATCAATTTACCTATTTTCTCCTTTGTCTTCTATATACAAACAAACTCAATATCAGCTCTAATACCAACTATTGCAGCCCCCCCACCCCCCCGTAGGGCTTCACGACCTCTCAGTCAAGGATATTTGATTATTGAGTCAAATGACTCTATAAAACCTTAATGGTCTCCTTCTATATCTAAACACAAGCCCTTTTGGCTTCTTGGTGTAGTTCTAATAGCACCCACAACCTTCCTCTTTTTCTCCTGTGAAATCTCAGAGTACTAAGCATTAGCTCCTTTTCTGATAAGCCCCATCTTGATGTGACCTTAGGAGATGACCTCTCATGACCACATGATTGTGGATGCAGCCAAAAGTGGTTTGGGATCAAACTACTTTTCAGCCCGTAATTTTCTTCGAGCATCCACATGTCCTCTTGAAAAAACCATGGTCTGGATTGCGGCCCGCCCTCAATGTTTTAAATTTCATGCAACTCCTATCCCCAAAATGCTACAAGACTGTCGATATCTTGATATTGATGGTGTTATCTAAACTGATGGTTCAAATATTACCTTTCCAAATCTACTGACCAAATCTTCCCCTTCTAAATCAAGGGATGTGATCTCCTTCATGATTCCAGACTTTGGACTTTTCAAGTATCAAACCCTTCTTTCCTTCATACGTCAATATTCCAGAGTTGATGATCTACGGACACTTGTCCTCCTCAATTAACAGACCTGCTTCTACTTCAGGTGTTTGACCTTTCAACTATATCAACAGTCCTGTGGCCCCTCTCTCGATAAACGTTCGAGATCTCCCTTAGGTCTCCGGACTTCTAAGATCTCAAATCTCAAAATTCACTTCCCTTCGAAGTACACAGGATTCTACCATGCATCCTAGTGAATCAGACAATCAAGGATTGCTTTGAGACTTTACCTGAAGTTCATAGATTTATGCCATGTCTCCCATGATTTGATGACTATACGTTACTTCAGGACTTTACCTGGAGTCCACATATTTACGCCATGTCTCTTCTAGATCTGGCAGTCCATATTTACTTCGGCTCTTCAAGATTAAATAGTCTCAGTTCTCAATTGAAACCCCACTACAATTTACCTAGAGCTTGAGATCTGTTGACAAGTGTCCCCTTGTAGATCGACGACTCTCGGCTCTTCGACTATTTGGGCTTTGGGTGTTTCAACATTTCACCTTTTCCTTCCTCTGGATCTCACAACCCACCGACACGTATCCTTCTGGAATTAACGATCCAAATTCGCTTCGGCCCTTCGAATCTTCGCACTTAGGGAGTCTCAAATATCAATTAAATAACTCTCAAACAGATTTTCTTAAGCTATTGATCTGTTGACACGTATCTCCTGGTGATCAACGTTCAGGATCCTACTTCGGGTGTTTCACCTCCTCTTCGTCGACAAACTTTCTGAGTTTTCGAGCTTCTTCCACCTGTCTTCCTTAACGATGGATAGTCCCAAACTACTTCAGGACTTAAAAACTTTGGTAAGTTCTATCTCCTACCCGTGTGAATATATAAGGCTCGTGCACCTTGGTATGATCAGAAGGTTTTTTATCCTTTGCACTGTGATCCAATGGCCACTATCGCTCCTCCTCCTAAGCTTCTGATTTATTCTGACTTAGAATATTTATCAGTCTTTAAAGGTCCTGGCCTTTGCTCCTCCTATGAATCTGACTCTTGGATCTCATTAACACTTATCAAAAGTGTTATCCCTTCTGAGCTTGATCCTTAAATTATTTCAACCTCCCATGCACTCCTTGCATTTGGGGATTTTGATAACTCATTTTGAAGGATTTATTGAAAAGAAATTCTTATCGACCTCCTGGCCTTCCTCTATTCTGGTTCTTTGATGATTGGTTGCCCCTTGACATTGTGCACTCTTTTCACCTAGTCTAAATTTCCTTTGTTCTCTCCCTGAAATATTCTGAGTCAATATGAGACTCAGTCGACACACTCCTTGCGTTTGAGATGTTGGAAGGTTTACAGTTGGGAGTAAGCTTGTCATTGATGGCAAGAATAGTGATGACAAAGATCAGCATGATCAGTAGCGTAGTGATAATGGAAGAGTAAAATCCATTTTAAAATTTCAGATACCGAGATTTGAAGTGTCAAAACACTTCACCACCAAAGTGGTGAAATCGCGAAGTGGAAAAATCACGAAGTGGAGTTGAAGCGTCGAAACACTTCACCACAGAAGTGGCAAAATGTGAAATGGTGAAATGATCCTAGCCATTGGATCAAGGTTTGATATGGGTCGTCAGATCCAGGAGGTGAATATGGCAGACCATGTCAAAAAGGAAAGTCATGGACCATTGGATCAAGAGGACGTGTGGCAAAAGATCAGAGATAGTCAAAGACTCCATTTCAGAGTTTCGCGAATCACGACTTGGAGTGATGAGAATCTCCATCTAAGGATCAGTGAGATGCGAGATCATGAAAATATCAGGACCGTCAAATCATCAAGAACGAGGACCGTTGATCTGAGCTCCATCTCGGAGTCTCACCTATCACGACTTGGAGTGACGAGAATATCCATCTAAGGATTAGCGAGATGCGAGATCACGAAAAGATCAGGACCGTCAGATCACCAAGAATGAGGACCGTTGATCTGAAATCCATCTCGGAGTCTCGCCTATCATGACTTGGAGTGACGAGAATTTCCATCTAAGGAACAGCGAGATGCGAGATCGCGAAAATATCAGGACCGTCGGATCACCAAGAACATGGACCATTGATCTGAGCTCCATATCGGAGATTCACCTATCGCGACTTGGAGTGACAAGAACCTCCATCTTAGGAACAGTGATATGCGAAATCACAATTCAATCATAGCCGTCATATCAAGGTGTGATCTAGACCGATGATCCGACTCCATTTCATAGTTTCGTGAATCATGACTTGGAGAGGCAACATAACCACAAGAACGTCGAAATCACGATATGCGAAATCACAATATGATCTGATCTGTTGAATCAAGATCATATCTAAACCATCGAATCATAGGACAAGTGGCAAGTGATTGGAATTTTGCTAACTTGGAGTCAACGGAGCAGGGTGTGGAAACTCGCGAAATATGAAGTGCCTTTTGGCACAGCCTATGGTCACCACCGGTGGTCACGAGAAGGAAAGGATTCAGTTTAGATAAACTCCATTTCGGGGTTTCGGGGATCGCGACTTAGAGAGTCGATATGCCTCATCTCCAGATTCACGAAATGCGAAATCGCAAAAGCGCTTTATGCATAAGCGTGTGGTCACAACCATTGGGCACATCGATGGAAGATGGAGGAAGAATCTAGAGGTGATAAGCTTCACCACAGGGATATTGAAATGTCAAATTATGAAATGGAAAAACAGGCACAAGATTCTTTATTCTCAATCCAACAGTTTAGGTGAAGTTGAACAAGATCGAAGGGCTACTTTTTTGCTTCTCAGTGTAACAGCTAAAACAAATGATAATCTTTGCCAAAGGACTCAAAGAGGACTAAGTGTGATTGCCAAAGAAGATGAAGAGTCTCAAGGCATCTTCTAGTGGATTGAGGATTCTTGATACAGGCGATTGACAGATGGAAGGGGATTGAAGTCTGTAGCTAAAAACAGAAAGGATAAGCCCGTCTAAGAAAAAGAAGACGAAGAGTATCGAATGCCAGAGAGGCTGAGGAATCTTAGCATGACATCCAGTGATGTTGAACGCATGGGAAAACCGCCAGAGAAGCTGAAGGGTTA
>SNQJ01S0115400.1:32958-42979 GCA_010110895.2 Picea sitchensis
AACTATTCCCAACATTTTTTTTGGTCCAACACACACATATGCAACACAACCCTCCCAAATTGGTTTGTTCATTTGGTCATCCTGTCTATCTCAAGGACATGTTGTACTAAAGCTCAGTGGTGTTCCCAAGGCCTCTTGGAAAAATTGTCTAAAATCATCTTGCAAACACTAAATGCCCTTATCAGATATGATTCCTTTGGTACGTATGGAATTCTCAACATCTTGTTGACATAATCTCTAGCTATTATTGGTGCCTAAGGTGACATACGCACAAGGACAAAATGTGAACTCTTCTTTAGAGTGTCAACTGTCATGACAATTGGGTCATGCCTCCTTGTCGCCAATGACAATTCAATAGTGAAGTCCATAAAAATGACCTCCCATATTGATTATGGAATGGTGTGTGGTAGTAGAAATCTTGTTGTATGTATAAGTTCATCATTCACCTACTAACCTTCTAGACATCTCGCCATATAGTTGACGATGTTTGCCTTTATCCCTTCCAGAAGATTAAGGGCTTAATGTCTTTCCTCATCTTCATGACTCCTCTATGAGCCATGTACACTACTCTATGAGCTTCATATAAGATCAGAACTTATCAAATCATCATTGGGAAGTAAGTAAATCAGGTTATTATATCTCAAAGAYTCACCGTTGTCCCYAGTATCCCTCAATTTGGTACCAACATGATGTCTTGTCCAATAGATTTCCTTAACCTATTTATACTAGTCATCKTCGCATTGTATTTAGAATCATTTCATGAATATTTTTCTAAAGAGGCACCACCAAAAAMATTCGGAGTCTCTGACTTAACTCRCCCACAACTCTATTTGTAGTTCCTTTTATACAGGTAACCTCAAATCACACTCGTTAAGCAGTTTTGACCATCTCCCTTGCAGCGCGTTCAAGTCACTTTGTGTAATAAGATGTTGCGAACTACAGTGGTCCATTTTTTTTTGTTCAAAATTCCATCCAATCAGGTAGTGTCCCCACCCTCTCAGGGCATACACAGTGGCTAACAACTCCAAATCATGTGTCGTGTATTTCTCCTCAAGCTTCCTTAACTTCCTAGAGATGTAAGTGATCACTTGACCATCTTTCCTTGAGACTCTGTCTAATCCTTCCTTGGATGTGTCAGTGCATACCAAGAGGCCCTCATCCATGCCAGGGACTTTTAGCATTGGCACTGTCGTCAAGATCTCCTTTGACCTTCAAAATTCTTTCGTTCATTTCTCAGACCACACAAACTTCTTGTTCTTATTCCGCCATTCTGTAATCGGATTCGCTATCTTTGAGAAACCCTCGACAAACCATCGATAATATCCCGCTAAACCCATGAAGCTATGCACTTTTGGGACATTCGTTAGTGAAGGCCACTCCACAATAGCCTCTACCTTCATTGGATCTATAGTGATGCCTTTGTCGGAGATAACATGCCCTAAGAAATGAATCTGTGATAGCTTTGTGACCACTTCCCATAATTTGTTCTCTCTCAACACTGTAGTACCAGGCATAAAATTTCATCTTGATCTTTCATCCTTCGAGAAAATATCAATAGGTCATCAAGGAATACTCAATGGTATTCAAGCAGAGTCTCCACGACTCTTCCTTCTCCCGTATGAAATTAATAGGAGTACTCCAAGGTGACACAGTTGGACGTATAAGTCGTAGGTCCAACAACTCCTTTGGTTTCACTTTCGACTCCAATAACTTAGGGGTTGACATCTGATAAGGCTCTCTTGCCATCGGTTCAGTTCCAAGTTTTAGGTCGATTGTAAATTCCATCTTGGCTTTGGGTGGCACACCTGGTAATTCTTTTGTGATTCATGTCTGAAAACTCTCATACTACCAGAAGGTCTTCTAATCCTTTCGCCACACCCTTGATGTTCAGCGCTAAGTATTCATATAACTTGCATCCCGGCACGTGTTCTCTTGTAGCTATAGGGAATAAATGAACCTCAGGGATACTCCATGTTTTCTTCCTACAATTATGCTTATTTTTCCTTCATTGTCGGTCCAACTCAACCACCTCATTATACCATTGAGCATAGCATCATGTTATCCCCACCAGTCCGTACTGATCATGTTGTCATAAGATCTTAATATCGTGACTTAGGTCTGACTTCATTACTCTATCCCCAGGTTAAAGAGACAGTTCATACCCCTTCCTCCAACCATTCAGTTGGCACCTGATGCCACTACGATGAATATAAACGCATCATGTCAAACACCCTTACCTAATCCCTTCAATAAGGTACTAGAATTAGATCTCTTCGTAGCACCGATGTCTAAAATAATAAAATTTTGTTTGGCGATGGAACCTGATGCCTCGATCACAATGGACTGGTGCTCGTCCTGGCAGTTATTTACCATGGTCATGAATCCTATGGGCCTTTACCATATATTCCATGGTAGTGTATCTTGTTGACTCGGTTTCTCTATCCCTTTCAACCAAACAGTATTGTTGGTAAGGTGACTCTCCATATGTCCATCGCCCTCCTCCAGTCCAATACTCCTGGCCCCAAAATAAAAACATTTGGCCCACTAGCCTAAGATCCTGGTCTGTTATGCTGACAAGCCTAAACAACGGCTACTAGCGAGGCTACTGCAGATGTGGTGTTCCCCTGTACGGAGCCCTCTGCTGAGGAACCTATTGTCAAGGTGTCGTGAACAAGGGTCCTTTAGACGTATCTTGATACCAAGAGGTCTGGTCTAGATGACGTCTAATGCTTCTGAGCACCAGATTTTGTCAATCTAGACGGTCTTGTAGGAGTCTTTCCCTGACTCTCGCGGTTAAATCTTCTTTAGCTAAGAGGCATGTTGGACTGCATCGTGCAACATCTGATGCATGTAGACCCTCGCCTTCGCATGAATATTGATCTAAGGCTATATACGAACTCGTTGACCTATATTTTCTTCGTGTTCATATGCGGGGCATACTGGAGTATCTTCATAAATATGATCTCAAATCTTGCACCATACAACCACCTTGTCGTAAGGAACGGAACTCATCAAGCTGGCGCTCAAAGAATTCCTCTAAAAAATAATTCTCCAAGGACCATTCATCGAACCGTTCTCATAATATGCCTTTGACGACCATATTTAGTTCAGGTAGGAGTGTCTTCCACCTTAGAAGAGTGATCCCCTTGAGATGAATATCACCATGTGGATCTTCGTGCCGGAGGTCGTAAGCATGAAGTGCGAAGCACATCGCCTTGTTCTCCAACCATGCCTCGACAACTGAGTCATCTGTGGCACTTGTGAACATGGGAACTTAATATTCTAGAGTTCCCTGTGAATGCTACTAGTACTTGCTAGGGCACACTTTAGACCCTTAGGGGTACAGGCTCCCTCGCCTTATCCCAGTACATATGGTTAGTCAAGGCCTCTCACCTTTCCTTGGAAGCACATTGTTAGACCCAATGCATCCCCCGCGACAATATTCTCATTCTCAACACTTGTTCTTCTCCTTGGGGTTTGGACCCCTCTGGCATGGGTGATACTAGAAGCATCGTGCCTCCTCCCATGGAACCACGTCACGAACCTTCGCGACGTCCTCTAACCATGAGTAACTCGTGGACAAGTTAAAGTTTTAATTAGCGCTAAGTGATTAATTTAAGTGTATAATTCATTGAAAGGTGTGGCTATCCACATTTGCAAGGTTGAATCCAATCTGATATCATATGTAATGACCCTATCGTTACAACCACAAAAGCGACATACACACGGAAATTTTGTTTTTTTTATTATTTTTTTTCATTTTTTAAGATGCGTTAGGAAAAATGCATCATAATTTAACCATGACATTATTGACAAAAGTGCATTATCAGAAAGAAGCAATAATAACGCATTAACCACCATCACGAAGCTAAGTCGACCCTCAACACCATGAATGATGGACGCACATTGAGGCAATCATTCGTTACAATAAATTAATTGGCACAAGAAGTGAATAGCCAACAACCATGCCATATATTAACATTATTCCATGGCATAGTAAGTCCATATACTAAGGTGTTACACATCAATATGATTCCATAGCGCAATTAATCTAAATACTTAGTCCCTTTCAAAGCATCGAAATTCCATGGCGCAAGGCAATCCAATTAGTTAACAACAACATATTCCCTAGCGCAAGAGAACTGAAATACTCAATCCATCTAGCAACAACATAAGTCGAGGTGTAGTCATCTACTTATTTAAATTCTTAGGATAAAGTGAACATTTTCTTAACTTCCGGGCACGCAATCATTCAACCTCTAAAACCATCGTTCATCATCATAAAAAATATTCATTGCGCAAGAGTAAGACATCTACATAACTCATCATACATACATTAAATCTAAGGCTCAAGAGAAACTGGTCACTAAATACGTCATGTATCGACATAAATTCAAGACGTAGATTAAATAGCCACCTAATCATGACTCAAGAGTGATCGACATCAATTCAAGGTGTAAGAGAAAACAATGCTTAAACAATCAAAATACATTTTCTAAAGGCGCAAGGTTAAGTGATTGATTTAAAAGGGGGCACGAGATATCAAAATTCTAATTTATTCATATATCAACATTAAACATCCAAAGGGGTGAAAAATTCTCTTGCAATACTCATCGATCAAAGCACATTGATAGCCATCTAGATCATCTCGTCAAGATTCCATAGACAATAACATGTATCTAATTAATCGACGCAAAGCCATCACCGAAAACCTAATCTTAAACACTTAATCAATGAGCTATGTAATTAACATCTATTATCATTGTCGTAAGAAGTCTAAAGTCTATACCATCATACATTACATTATTATCATCACACATAGAAAGGTCTATCTACTCAACCAATCACTCATCAATTTAGTGGATGCAAAAATAAATTATTAACACAAATCACCATACATCAACGTTATTCATGGCGGGCGATGGTCTAGTTCTTAAGTGTTCATCCCTCGACATTTATCGAGGCATGCAAGTAGATGTATTTAGTTATCTTATCACTCTTCAACATATGTCATTCGCTAAGAGAATTTTATACTAGGTTCCTTGATTTTATTCATGAGGACCTAAGCCTTTTTAACAACAAGCGAGACATATTAAGATATTGGGCGCATAAATCAACCATCAGTAAATCGATAAACATTTAAGAAACATTTAGTAAAACGAGTACATGTAAAAACTATACCTATAAAATGACAATGACGCCCATTAACAAGCTAAATAGATGGCATAAAAAGGGGGCTGAGTTTTCCATCTAAACAAGGAGGGTTCCCATACACGCCTAGGGTGTCTTGAGTGCAGAAAACGATGAGTAATAAAAAGGGAAACTCGTTGTAAAAATGCAGTAAAGATCGCTAAGCAGAATAAGGAAATTTTGATGTGTGAATGCAGCTGAAATTCACGGAGCAGATGAAGGAATTTTTGCTGCGTCTAGAAGGTATAATCCGTACGCTAGTTTCCCCCACACGCTAATCGCGATTTACACCCAACGCAGAGAACATACATTTGTGCGTTGGGCATGTCTGAAGAAGAAACGCAGAGGTAAGTTCAGGGTCTAAAATCGTGAGGAGGGAGATCGCGATTTGGCGAAATTCTTGTGCCAAGCACAACATTTAACTTTGGTTTTCAGGCTGGGTAAAGAGCTCGCTATTGGGACGAAATGCTTGTGCCAAGAACAACATTTAACTTCGGTTTTCATGATAAATAAAGAGCTCACAATTTGGGGAGAATTACTGTGCCAAGCACATCATTTAACTTCAGCTTCATGTTGAGTAAAGAGCTCACGATTTGTGGAGAAATGCATGTGCCAAGCACAACATTTAACATCGGTTTCATGCTCGGTAAAGAGCTCACTATTTGGGGCGAAATTCCTATGCCAAGATTTGGAAACCCAACTCTGGAAATGTATGGGATTTATGAGTAAAGGACCCCTAAAATGCTGGCAGACTAAGCGATTGTAGAGTGAAGGAGAGTTATATTCGCACAAACCCATTGTTGGGTCTCTCTCTCTCTCACGCGGAGGGTGTTCACATTTTGCTGCGTAAAGGATCAAACAAAACAACAAGCACTCCCTCTCTCGCATGCACATACACTTGTTTGTTGGGTGAAAGGATCAATAAGACGACAGGCATCTAAAGGGATTGGAGTGGGAAGAGACCAGTCATTGCAGTGAAGCGCTAGAGCACTAAGAGGGTGAAAAATTGTCCAAGGGCTGGGTTAACTTCATCAAGAAAGCCGAGACAACAATAAAATCGCAAGGGAAACAACTCCAGTGCTAGGAACTTTTTGGACATAGCGCAAGGGTTTAATCACATCTAGAAGCGATAAAACAAGCAAGGTCGTAGAGGAAGCGAGTGATAAACATGCAATCAACCATAAATCCTTCTTAAATAAGAAGAAAAATTTTCGTTTTATTGAACAGAACAATCGAAATCGAAATCACCAACTACTATGACAAAATCCATTACAACATTCATCAATATATAAATCCACATACAAATATTTTAACTAATCTCCCAATGCAAAAATTTACACATGTGTACAGTAACTGAACGCGAAGAATCTGAAGTGATTGTCTCGCACTTGCACTTCGTCGAGATCCTACTCGCTAACCACTGAGACCTCATCGGTACCTCCCAACCAATGCTAGGGGTAATCTTCTTCCCCCTGAGCCTCCGAGCAGTAAAGGGGCCATGGGCACGAAACAAAGAAAGCTAGCTCCCAGCTCGCCTCGGACAGACGAGCTACCACTCTCTAATCGAGTTGGGCATCCCAACTCCCACAAGAAAAATCAGTGAAAATATCGACAGCGTAACCTTACGCCTACTAGTCGTGATCCATACTCCTCCTCCACCATCCTTTTTATAGATTTTTATTAGTGATTAGTTTCCCAAACTCTCTTTAGATTCTTTTTTATTAAATTTAATTAAGATCAAACTCCCTTGTACACATGTCACCTGATCCCTTAGTTGCACCAGAAAATCAATTTATTAATTAATTAAATTTGCCTATTTTCCTCACCCACCTAAAAGCGTTAGTAAAAATGCCCCTCGATGTCCCTTATTCCCTTACAGTTCTTAAATGACTGACGTCTTTCTTAAAACCTAGTTGAGTTCACAATTAGAAGGTTCCAAAGACTAGATTCTCTACTATGTTAGACATTCCCCTTTTCCTTAAGTTTCCCCTTTTCTTCTTAGTTTAGATTTAGCAAGTTTAGATATAAACAACAATTTACCGTTTTAATAATTTAATCCTTCATTAAAATTTTACTTTAATTATTAATGTTTGAATTTTCTTTACCTCTCTTCTTGTTATATGTCCATTTATTATTTTTGTTTACATGTTCTACTTAGACCTAGGTTTTAAATTCACTAGGTTTGGTGACAATTTTTAAGGGAAAATTAGTTATTAAACTTTACTCATACCATCATTCATTTTAAGGTCGACAAGGTCCTAAGGAGGCATAGTTATCTATGTATTAGATTTATTAACTTACCAAAGTTAAAAATTGTGGCGTTCCCTTCAACACACACTACGTGCTCCAAGGGTGCCACTCGCTTGCATTCTTGTTTTATTTGCGCAACGTGCCCTTCAAGACGCACTACGTGCTCCAAGGGTGTCACTCGCCTTTTGACTGATTTTGGTAGACGTCAAACCCTTGGAGTCAATACTCTGTCAGGTGACCTTATGGGAGACTAAGGGCCTCTAAGGAATAAGAACCCTGCCTTATTTTGCACCCCTTAGAATCATCATGAGCGACTGTAACATTATTCCCTCACGACATCATGGATCTCTCGAACTAGGTAATTGTTAACCTATATTTTGAGCCACGGCGGTAATGCTACTAGGATGTGGCAAGGTTGATGCCACACCTCTCCCTCAATATCTTTGGTTGTCATGTGTGACCCCTTTACTCCTAATGTGAGTCTGATTAGCAAGCTATTGTGAGGGTGCATCCATCAACGAAACGTGTCAGTGATAACAATCAACATCATTATATCTAGTCATATGTTACATATGTAATATCAAAACATCCAAACTATAACCATCTGCTCCCTCACTCGATCTGGATTCCAAGGAGATCCAACGATGCCATCAACATCCTCAAACGTCTAGAGTCGTGCATACTCAGGAAAACCAGTCAATAGCACCTATCGATATAAATATCATAAAATAACATATCATCAAATCCACAAACATCATCATGCTCCATAATCGAATCAGTCAATCATATAGTGAACCAGATCACTTCCACACAAGTGTCCACAAGAATAAGACACATCATATGCGCACAAGAGCAGTATACATTAATTTTATTTTATTTTATTTTATTTTATTTATTTATTTATTTATTTATTTATTTTTACTAGGGGAATCGACAACTCGCGGTTCTCATACTCGCGTGACACAGGGTCGATACCCGTCCACTACCACTATAACCCCAGGTGTGTCACACAACCCACAAGCATGGAGCACAAGTAAATGAGGGTGAGAATTGAACTTGAGACCTCCTTTACATATTTCCTTCCATTTACACAGCCCTTGTGAGCTTATTCATGTATTATTACTTTATTAATATTTTAATATTTTATTAGTGTATAATAATGTTTTATTTCATTTATACTTTAATATACTTATATTACCTAATACTAATACTTTATTACTTTAAGTAGTATTGTATTTTTTTAGACTTTAATACTTTTTGTTAATGTATATACTTTAAGTAGTATTGTATTTTTTTTAGACTTTAATACTTTTTGTTAATGTATAGATGTTTTATAAATGTATTTAATCATATGACTATTATATAAATGTATTTTTATTAATTAATTAAAACATTATACTTTTTAATACTTTAATTTATAAATCACATTAATGTTTAAATTATTTAATACATTTAATACTTTAACACAAATTATTATAATCATTATTTTATACATTTATTTATATATCATTAAAATATTATTTAAATTATACTTTAATACATCTAATATATATATATATTTTTTAAATTAGTATTTGTATTAGAGTTTTTTAGAAAAAATTATAAACTGTCTATGGAGTCTAAACATGTGTGGCAGCAGTGCCCATCTGAGAAACCACTGCTGCCACTTGTCCAAAAATCAGAGTGAGATATGCAAAAAACTACGATGTCGCGCAGGGCGAGGTGTTGAAAGCTAAACTAAACTAAACAGAGCAGGCTTCTCTGAGCCGGTTGTCTTCCCATGGCTATCTAGATAGAAGCATAAGCGAAAAACCTGAAATAAGAAAAAACTAAAACCCTGGATCGAGCCTTGGCCCCGCGAAGGCTTGGGTCTTCTTCGTTTTGCCTCTGTCTCGATTCGCAATTGCTTGACGGAGGTCCTGTAGGAAGGACACAAAATTTTCCACACAGCTCTGACGTTCAACATCCTTCTTCTGTAGTTCGAGAAGTGCAGACTCGACTTCCACCTAACCCCTGGTGAGGTTGTGTAGTGAATCCATGGTCGCTTCTCGGTTAGCGCATCTATCGCAGGCGGAGCAGAGTGGAGAGGGAGACTGGTGAATCAGAAGAGGAGGATTCAAGGGGGTTAGGGAGCAGAGGCAATGTCAACACGGTGGCGAGAGGGAGAGGGTGGAGGACGTGGGCGACGAGGCGGGGAGGGGCGCAGAGGTGCGTAGCCCAGTGAATTCTCAAGGGTGTCAAACTGCTCTATTCAGTAGTCGTAGGGGTTCAAGAGTGGGGAAAGGTCTGGGGTGGCCTCTTGAAGATGTTATTTGGAACTGGGAGCTATGATAGGAGCCAAGACGAGGATAGCTTCACTTTCAAGTGGAGGGTCAGAAATGGGTGCCTCCCTTCCCCTAGCTCCATACCAGGATGCCCCTCTCCTAGACTTTCCTCTCAAATGGGGCATAGTGATGGTTGTCGTCGGCCTAGGATGGATAACGCGAAGGAGAAGCAAAAGGGTGAGGCGCAAGCCTAAGGTCTGTGTAGCCGATTGCAGAATGCTCCAGGAAGGATGGAGGAGAATTGGAACCAAGGAAAG
>SNQJ01S0115401.1:11986-28045 GCA_010110895.2 Picea sitchensis
CCTCTTTTAATTCTTTGGGCACTCTGGCCTATCAACACTTAAAAAATACATTATTTAATGTGGGGCTCAAAACTCAAGGTGTTACAAGAGATAGGTGAGAAGAAAGAAAAAATAGAGTGTTGAGACATAAATCAATGAGAAAGAGGAAAATCGATGATCAGAAAAGTGGTGTGCGACAAAGAATTTATGGCATGACTTATAAAGGCGGGAAACTTGCAAGGAAAGAATCATTGTGACTTTGTGCAAACAAGAGCTAAGGAAGAAAACTTAGTCCGAGTGGGTATTTTTCGACTGTTCAGTTAAGATTCAGAGCAACCTTTTTCAAGATTTAGAGGAATGGTGCCACCAAATATAGGAGCTCCCAGTGAGGTCGCAAGGAAAACATAGAGCGCCATGAGATATCTACAGGACACAACATCCAAAGGAGGAAAAACCAATAAGCCATAAGGAGTGGTATATGTGGATGCAATTCCATCTCTAGTTATTGAAATGATTATTCCTACCATCATAGAAGACCAGGATCCGACGATAGAGGAAATGGATGTTGATCAACGAGGCGAAACACAAAGCCATAGTGTATAGAAAAACCCTACACAACAACTTGGATTAGGAGAAACACATCAAATGAATGAGGAATATGGTGTGATAAAAAATTCAGATGAGCCCAAAGAACAGGCTAAACCAATGCATCAACATGTAGAAGATCCAACACAGTAGTCATAGGAACAAGTGTAGATTGAGGATATAACAAACAAGAAAAACATAGACACTAAGGAACATGAGGATGATAAACAAGAAGCTGTTTGATCAGCGGGAAAGAGGAAAAATAGGAACAAACCTAGCCCAATAACAACAGTGTGCAAATAGAATGAAGTAACATTGTCACTGCCATAGGTACCTGAAGGAGTCAAAGTAGTTGGTGACATGTTAGGATGTGTGAAAAAATTCAAATATCCTTGACCATGATGTTGCAGACACAGGGAAGTTCCCTTATTTTGTGCAACAAGTGTACATGGAAAGTAAAGGATAGGGTCCATTAGGGGATCCCATTTTGGAGTTGAAACAGTGGATTGTAGGATTATATAACACATGGATCATAACCCTATAGAATTCCCCACTTTGGGAGAGGAAAGGATGTAAATGCATGTGTCAAACAACTTCTGGAACTAGTACATGGAGGCATCTTATGGATGGGTAGAGGCATGTGTCACATATATGCATTGTCGGTTGCTAGGTGAAGATTTAAGTGACACGAAACACTAAATTGTCAAACCAGGGTTGGTAGCTTTGTTGCTACTAGCGTATGTGTGGTGGGGTCTAGTTTCACTATCTGAATATTTATCTTAAGAAGAAAACTACACACTTATCCGAGGCAGATCTTAATGACTATCTTAAACCTATTATTTAAGTCATCAACGAGCAGTCTTGTGCTCAAATCTTTGTCTTGTTATTTCTATTCAAAAGTGTGGTTCCACAAGATTATTTTACCTCTATGTCCGATCATCTATCATCATCATTTCTATTTAAGTCATGACACAAAGAGTATTTTCGAAAATGCATTCAATCTGGTCTTCAAAATGAATCTAAAGCTGTCGATAGGAAAACATAGTACTACTCTACCTACTAGTACCGGAAGCTCCCTTTGATTTAGCTGTAATCTAACTGTTCTAGGTAAGCAGGGTAACTATCTGTCTAACAAAGAAAAGTTCGTTCACACTCTAAGTTATGCTCGAATGGAAAATGAGAAGCCAAACATACCACGTTCATGCTCTTAAACCCTCTGAGGCATTAGTTATGCATTGTTTCGACAACACAAGATAACGGTATGGGCGATTCAATTGAAGAATAGATCAAAATGATTCTGAAGCAACTAAATCAATGACACACTATGAGCTGTTGGTATACCATTCATGTAAGCAAATGCTAACACACTGAAACAACTAAATCTATGATCGTTAAGCTACCTCGTATGCAAGTTCTAAAGCGTTAAAATGAACTTCATCGAGAAAACGAGAGTAACACGGTGACTTACTGATTTTGGAATTTAACCAAACGTTGGAGGAAAGAACCAGAACTAACTAAAACATTCTATACAAACATTGTATAATATCTACGCTCCATTAACTCAAAAGAACCTACTTCCGTCGTATATCAGTCGAATAATATAACGTAATAGCAGTTTGTATTCAAAACATGTTCTAATGTAACATAATCAACAACAACCAGTTCGAGTGATCCCGAGGTTTTATATATAAATCCTACTCCTGCAGTCAGGCTCTTGATACATAAAATAAGCAGGTCCCCTATTCATAACGGTCTTGGAATCAAAAAGTTTTAAAGCGTACTTCATCTTAGGCATTAGTGTCACGGATGGTGATAAACGAAGGGTTTATCATTATGCCTTCAGGCACCCTGTGGCGATGACTCGATTGTCATGCGAATATCTCTGTCTCCCATTCGGACCATAACACACAGTCTTGGCGGCTCCATTGGTATCTCCACAAGGTACGAGCTGGTACCTGGTACCGACATCTATTCCAAATATAGAGGTGGTACCTAACCCAAGTGACATTAGTCCCAATATCAATTTAAAGCATTAAAGTGCATAAAAATAGCTTGATATGCAAAGATACCTTAAGTAACCCATTGAATGGTGGGAATGTTTGATTATGTCAAAGCGGGGAAGACAGTACTGGCATATAAGTAGGTATGTGGTATGTAATATAGGCAAAGATCATGATCAAAACCGGGGACCAAAATGCCCCCACACTGAAGTATTTGCTTGTCCTTAGGCAACAAAAGTCAAAGACTGTTAGAAATCAGAGGGTTGCAGCGGATGCAACCATCATTTGTAGCCTCTCTTGCTTCTTCAAGTTCCTAATTTATTTCTTAAGGACCCTGTTGATTATAACATGCTTCCTAGCAATCCTCTGAAGTTGTCTGTTCCTTTTGAAAATATCCCCGTTCCTCTATTTTAGTCTTTCAACTTTGGATAACAGTTGGTTTACCCTGAGCTTTAGGAATTCGTTTTCAGTTTTAACATGTATGTCCAATACAAGGTACTCATGCAACTTCTCCTTAAATCTGCTATTCTTGCTCTGGATTTTTCCTGCTTTGGGTTTCAAGGCATTTGGAGGAAATCTCGCTGATTGAAGTTTTCAAGCTGTTTGACCTTGTCTAAGCGTGGTGACCGGACTAGATGCATGAGTGAAGCTCTTAGGACTTTGGCTTGAAGTGTAAGAATCTATGAATTATGGTGCGAATTAGGGGTAAAGAGATGCATGCGAACTGCGTTCATAGAAATATCAATACGGATCAAAATTATGATGCGAGGTTCATGGTTGTCAATTTGACTAGGTCGGGAGTGAAATCTCTTGGCGTGCGAGCGAGTGCTTGGTTGGTACTTGAATGGACTCGTGCATAATTCCTTGGGTGTGGTAGCCTGGGTGGTTCTACGATTTTTTGAATGGTAAAGGACAAAGTCGGTCATCTCGGATAACTCAGGGGCTCCCTGGAGCCATCTATGCTTTCGATCTTTCTTGTGGGGATGGCGGAGTGTAGAGTTGTCCATTCGGGCAACACTCTTTTTACATTTTTCTTTTGGGTTCATTCTAGCTTATAAGATGATTCGACTAGTTCCTCCACATCAATTATGTTCAGTAGGCTAGAGAGAACTTCGGGGAGCTTCAATGTTAGCCTACGTAGGTATGGTGGCCTTCCGGTTTTGGTATTGGTTTCTATTTCGTCATCAATTGGGGGTTCTGGTTCAGGGTCTCCAACATAGTCTTTGGTCAGGGTTTTGACTTTCTTTTCTTGGAGTTCCGATCTTTTGTTATTGAAGCAGGGCTTCACATTCTAACTGTTGGGCATGGGGCGAGAGTTTCTGATGAAGAAGGTCCCAGTCCTACTTGCTTCTTTGATAGTGCATATGTGATCAATATTTTAACTAGACAGAAGTGAAATAAACTCTCCCAAAACTCACTAGCCCTTTGGACCCGTTCGGCCATCCTTTTCAAACTCTTTAACAAAAAAGAGTATATTCAACGAGTACACAATGAGGTATAACAGAAGTATTGTCCAGGCGTGGCAGGGGAATATAATGGTATCTCGACCCTCACACGTAAGGTAACACTAGAGGATGACCAACTTGCCAGTCGTAGTTCCATCGGAGACGTGGCGTTCGGACCATTTGTTTCTGATGCGAGGTTTCTTGGTTGTGCACAAAGATTTTATCAACCAGTTGTCCACCGTCCCACCTACGGCCTATAGTGGGCAATTGAATTTCCTCTAAAATGAACTCCTAAGACCCTGAACTCCAATCTTCCCACCTTGGCGGTCCACCATCGAAATGTATGGCCCAGGTGTGATTGCATCGTTATACCCATCGAACTTTTTTCATAAATGGCTCCCACCCCGCTTGTTTAAAAATATCTCTGGAATTTACCCCATATTGGGAGGCTTCCAAATTCGGTATGTTTTACGGCTCGCGTGGCGATTTGCTACCATAGCTCTTCTTGGCATCACAGGTGAATTCTATCGGGCTTGGCGAGAAAAGGTTAGATTGTTAAAGAACAACAAAAGGTTGGGTGAGGGCAACGAAAGGAGAGAATGTGATGGTGAATGTGGTGAAAGGAACGGTCTAGAAGAAAATGATATGAGAAGATTTGGATTGTTGTGGAGATAGATAGGGAGTCGGATCATGATGAAGGTCGTACAAGGGTGTAGAGTTATCATTTCCGAGTCAAATCGAACTTAGTTACGGTAATGGTGTAATTTTATGATGTGAAATGTCATGGAGGTTTAGTTCATTAGTGCAATTAGGTGGAAATGATGAATGGGTATGGAGTAGTTAAGGTACCCTTAGTTCAACTATTAGTATGCAAATTAAATACAATAAATCATCTGAGAATAAATGCGGAGTTGCATTACCTATCTCCATTGTTATGCAAATCTTGTTGTGGAATTGTCTTTTGAAGTTAGTCTGGAGCGAAATTGTAGGCTGCTCTAGTCTTTATATTTGGACATGGCCCGATAAACTACGTCTTTGGAGTGCTTGGCTGGTACTCTTTTGGAACACTCGGGAATCTGCAGAAGAGTTTGAATAAATAATACCATCCTGAAAAAACTTCATGTATATAACAACAGACTATCTGAGGATGACCCCTGAACACGAAACGTTACGCTTTGAAAAGATCAAAAGCTGAAATCACGTATCTTCAAGCGACTGAAACTTCATATGAACAAGTCTGATTGTGTGAATAGATGTTTTGGAGTCGAATAAGCGAAATCATCGGATTACCGACCATTGATGAATGTTGTTAACAGATGTGAGATGACCCACCTGTGATGTCGATGGGCCTCAAGGTACCTACAACACATCTAACAGTGCGAATAGGGTCGGTCATGTCACCTGTAGGATCTATCAACCAGAGACATTGGTGTATTCCCATGGTTGTTAGCAAGGACATTTGCTATTGAGGCATGCAGAGTCCAGGTGCTAAATAATCTCTAATCTCTACTCCAAATAAGGTGTTGATGTCGATGGAGTGAGATTTTTTGGAAGGTGGACCTTAATGTATTCCACATCATCCAATCTTGGTCGCGGTCAAAATTATGCGGACATAATTTTTTTTGGGGCTGATCGTCACACAGCATTAGTTTTATGAGCCCAAGCTGGTTCATGCTCATTGCTCTCATATTTGGAGTGCAGGGAAATGCCAAAGGAAGACTCTAAGGTGGTTTCTTTCCCATAATAACTCACCAGTTCTGGTAAAGAATAACCCTTCCTGATAAATTCCCCTTTCGTACTTTAATGAGCAAGCAGAGAACCGGTAAAGCTCATTACAGTGCAAAACAAGTTAATACATCTTGGAAATGGAAAATCTCATGAAATGAAACAATATTACCTTCTTATTTATCGTGAGTTCAGTTCTGCACTTTTTCTGAGAAGCCTGTAAAACTGAAAACAAAACATCAACACATCCAGAGAAAGAAAATAAATAACTTTTCTTTTTTATATTTGATTTTTTTTATATTTTATGTTTTTTTTTGCTAAAGATCTATTATATACAAAATTTTAAAACAGTCTGACTGATCAAAGATCAACAGGAGGAGAACTCTCCCCTCACTATCTTATGGTTAAGCACTTGGCCACTTCCGTAAGAAATCATCTTTTGACAAAGGTTTGTTGTACACTTTCGGTCGATGTCCATTCACTACAAAGTAGTTTTGAGAATCATCTATGGTTTTAATCTTGACAGAAACTGTTATCAAAAATAGTTTCTACTTCTTAAGGTCCCAACCATCGTTGTAAGTTTCCCTTTTAAATTTTTTTTGTATTTTTTTTTTTTTTTTTTTTTTTTTTTTTTTTTTTTTTTTTTTTTTCTTGATGTTTTTGTCATGCCACTTGCTACGTTGTTTTTGCACAAGGATGGTCCTTTGAGAGCATCCTGCCTTATTTCTCTTAATTCATTAAGTTGCATGACCCTCGGTTTCTGTGCTTCACTTCTATACTAGGAATGTATGGATCTGAAACTCTATGGGAAGAAGACTTTTTACCGAATACCAATTCGTAAGAGTATGAGCCGATGGTGTTTCTCCATGTAGTCTATGCCCATAAAACTTACGGAAGTCTATCTTCCAGTCTTTTATTATGCAAGTGTATAGTCTTGGTAAATTGTACGAAACTTTGTTTTATGGAATTCCTTGCCCATTGGCTTGTGGATGGTAGGGAGAGGACTTACGGTGTTTGATCCCATATACATCCGTTGAGTTCTTTCATCAATTTAGGAGTAAATTAGGCACAGTGCAGTGACAATCTCTTGTGGAACACTGAAGTGGGTGAATATCTCTTCATACATAAACTAAATCACTGATTTCTTGGTTGTGATGTGGGGCTCCTCTGCCCTTGGTCACAAAATACATTGCACACGAATGTACTTTTCTTCCCTTGACATTGGAACTGGTGGCCCTACAAAATCTGAACATTTATCGAATGGTTCAATTACAACTTGTGAAATTAAATGGGGCATTTAAGATGCAACTGCGGTGGAGCCTTCCATCCTTTGACAAGCATCCACGACTTCTCTTGCTATTTTGGTGCATCCTTGGTAATGTCGGTAATAGTATCACGATTGCAAGACTTTGTATGTTGTTCTCTTGTCGGAAAATGTAGATCCCATGACCCATCATGACAGGCCCGGAAGATATCGGGAATTTCATCTTCGCGGACACATCTCCTAATAATCGTAATGGGGACTTGTATAGAAGATATCAATTCCCACCCAAGAATAGTGAGCGCTCTGTTGGATAATTCTTTCTTTTGTGGAGGTGATAAGTGAGCTGGTAACCTTTCTGTAGCTAAGTAATTTGCTGTACCTGCAAACCAAGGGATAATGACAGCTCGCAAACAGAAATTTTCATTAGGGAAGTTATCGTTCACTGGGGTATCGGTACTATCTTGGGGGAATACGAGAAAGAAAATACGCAACTACATCTCCTTTCCCTGGCCGATCGACGATGGTGATGTTGAATTCTTTAAGAAGCAAAAGCCATCGGGTGATTCTGCCGGTAGTGACTGGTTTGTTCATCAAGAATCTGATTATGATGAATTAGGTGTGTACAAACACCTCATATCCGGTGATGTAGTGGCGAGAAATTTGTTGATGGAATGAACTCTTGCTAAAATTGTTTCTGCCGTTGCCATTATTGGTTCAATTGAGAGTCAGGTTCTTCGGTAAGAGTATTGCATAGTTTTGTTGGTTTTCCTTTTGCCCAAGCAATCTTCCTAAAGCAGTGTCTGAGGCATGGGTTGAGATGTGGAAAGGAAGGGTCCAATTTGGTCCTCTGAGAATATGTGCCATAGACAGTTTTTCTTTAAAATCCTCAAAAGCACTCTAACAGTGTCATCCCAGCGAGTCATCCTTTGTCGGTAGGTTTAAACATGGGGCTTAAGCTACTTTTGTGAAGTTTTCAATGAATCGTCGGTAGTAGCCAGCATGTCCCAAAAGCTTCTCACATCTTTATGTGTTTTTGGAGAGGGAAGATTAACTATCGCCTCAATTTTGTGTTGGGTCACCATTTGTCTACTTTGATTCCCTCTGCATACAAATGGTGACCCAACACAATCCCTTTAGTTAAAATCATTTTGCATTTCATAGGGCAGGGATAGATTTGATTCTTGGAAGCGAATCAGGACTTTCTCTAGGTTACTCAAGGCTTCTTTGAAGGTGTTACCATAGATAGTAAAAATCATAATAAGCCTCCACAGTCATGAATCAAGGTGACAAAGACACCAAGGACTTGACTCTTTGAAATGTGTAGGAAGCGTTACATAATCCAAAAAGCTGACACTTTATGACATAATGTTCCCCAAGGGCGTGTGAATGTTGTCTTGTCCTAGTCTTAAGGAGCAATCTGAATTTGATTGAATCCACTATACCCATCCAGGAAAAAAAAAATATCTTTTGCCGACCCAGGGTATCCAAAACATGGTCTATGAATGGTAAGGGAAAATAGTCTTTTAGGTTTGCCTTGTTCATCTCCCTAAAGTCTACATCCTCCATTTCTTGTTGATTTCTAGATTACCACAACAAGAGGTGAAATACCCACTGAAAGTGGATAAAATAGATCCAACGACTTAGCGATTTACGTAATTCTTCTTTACAAAGTCTTTTAGGATTGAATTCATGCGATGCGTAGGAAACTACTTTGGGGTTATCCACAGTTTGAATATGTATATGGTGGATGCATGTGTCAAGGTGTATTCCCTTCATATCGGTGTATTCCAAAGCAAAAGCCTGACTATTCTTTCAAAAGTTTTGTCAATTGTTCTTGTTGGCCCGGTACTCTGAATTGAGTTGATGTATAGACATCTACACGGGCTAAGTTCTACTAGAATGGTATATGACCTGAGTGTTCAGAAGCAGTGAAAACCATGGATGGTGAAAATGAAAATAGCTCACTTAGTTCTGAAATCCTCTCACGAAAATCTAATCCTTATTGCGAGATAGGTGTGGAAACTCAACATTTTAAATCCGCGAAGAGTCCGGCTTAAAAATGTCATCCTCTGGTAGGTTTCTTAAGTTCATGGATCTCATCAGAAAATAAAGGTTCCTCATCCTCATTCTTAAAATAAGGGCACTTCAACCAACAAATTCATACGTAGCGGGTTGGGCGGGTGGAAGCGAGTAAAGTTCATTGAAGAAATACCATTTAGTAGCACCACTTGGCACCCTATGAAAGCATTGGTTGTAGCCAGCGGTATCGGAATGATTGGATATTACTGTGGGGTCCCTTTGAATGAATTATCATGAGATCCACCGGGATATTACAAGCTAAAGTCTAAAGAAGGATGATAAATCAAGAACTCGGCAAGTTTTATGGTTATGTCACATGATTCAAATCTCTTGTAGGAGTAGGCGGTAGGGAGTGGTCTAATTATACTTGATTGCATTGTGTTGCTGGTCATTATGTTAATGTCTGCACCTAAATCCACTAAATTGTTGCCAATAGATACATTGTTGATTGTTACTGAAACTATTGGGTTTCTTGGGTTGGCATACTTCACAATTTAGGTGTTTGGAAATATAATTTGCAATGATTGTCCACCTACTAGATGTATTATGGGTGGATCTTTCTATTTCCGATCTGGTTTCTTGATGTAGAGTTCTTTGATGGTTTTAGCATAGATGGGAACATCTTTGATTACCTGTAACAATGGAATCTTAACTGTGACATTTCGTTCAGTCATAATGTCAAACTCGATTGTATAACTGGTCTTTCAATGAAGAGCGACCTCTCGGGGAAAAGGAGGCTTTGGGAACCTTTGTGAGTTTGTGTTGGTATTGATTGATTCTTCTGCTTTGGAGTTAATAACATCCTTGGTATCTCGGTTGATAAATTATTTTTAGGCTCATCTTCATGTTGTTAATGATTACCTTTGGTGTTCTTTTTGTTATGGGTTGTCTTTTTATTTAAAACTTTTCGGATCTCGGTTACCTCTTGTATAGAAGCGGGGTTTATGTTGTAAGTTGGATTGTTCTGGAAATCAGCATTATGGGTGGTAGGGGTGGTCTGTGGTTCTTATTTGGAATGGGTTGAGTGGGAAAAATGGTGGGACGTGGTGGATTCTGAGGCTGCTAAGGATTTTGTGGAATGGGTGGCAATGGAGGTGGAGTAAAACGAGTAACCTCTTGTAGCAGTGGAGTAAAGCCGGTGATAGTACTACAAATTGGAGATCTTTGGGTGTATGGATTAGAGGCGGTACTACATGTTGTTTCGTATTGATTATTCCCAAAGTTTGGATTTCTCCATCCATAATTTTTTAAGGTTGAGCAGGGACATTTGTGGAGGCCAGCTTGGCGGTTCCATGGGTGTTGTTGTTGTTGTTGAGAGAGAGAAGAGAATGGAAGATGGAGAGAGATTGGGGATGGTTCTTGGTATGCATTTGCATTTGGATTTCTAAGAATTTGAGGCTTCTTAGGTGGGATGAAGTCCTGGGCTTCCCTACCTTGAATATTTCACGCAATCCAGTAAGTATGGAATGGGTCTTGTTTTATGATTTCGGTACATATTGCACATCTGAGGAAATGTTGTCCAAAGGTGCATTCATTAAGGATGTCTTTACATTTGAAGACCTGTAGGAAAGGGTTTCCTAACTGCGCTCTATTAATCTTCAAAGGTGTCTTGAGAATCCAATTGTTCTTGGTCTGTTTTAAATTATCAAAGGTTCTAATTCGACTCTAAATAACTCCTTGAATGTGGATGTTTTAGTGTGCATTTCTGGGTTCTCTCACAATTTTTGTAACTTTCCCTTTACTTCTTGAGTAAGTTCTGTAGATTTCACTAATTGTTTCAAAGTTTTTTGATAAATGTCTCCCTGAAGCCATTAAATTGAGGTATCAATGTATTCTTCCAAAAAATCCTTTCAAGAAAAGAGTCTTGGTTGCTTCATCTTGAGTCATTATATTTAGATTACGAAGGGTATATGTAAATCTTTCTAATAAATCCTCAAGGATTTATTCATCTTGTTGTTGCATTTGAAGATGTCATTCGAGAATCATGAAGTTCTATGATAGTCTACGGTACTTCTTTGCAAAAATTCTTCATATCTTCTAGAAGACCCTATCTTCGTATTCTCTAAACTCATGAACAACGTGAGTCTTGAATATTCAGTTGTGATAATAATTTGGGTTATGTTGCATCACGGAATGAATTATAACTCACCAGGATGTCAAACTCAAAAAGGAAGACATCTGGGTCCTCTCTATTTTTCCCATGGAAGGTTGTTAGTGCTGAAAGTGGGATATTTTCATGGTGACATTCTGGACAAAGTCCAAAATAGGAAATCCAAAGATGGTTTCAGATGCTACTTCATTCTATGCTTGTTCTTCACCTTCATTTTCAATATGCGAAGTTCCCAATATGGAGTCTCTCCCTTTTCTCCCATGGTGGGTTCCCAAATTGTATAAACAATCTTTTTTCTTTCTTTGGTGAGGGTGTGATATCCCACCTTTCTGGATTCCTTTTGTCGGAAGTTTTATCTCCTATTGGTATCTTTGAGGATCTGTGCTGATGTCATTTGTAGTGTCGTTATCTGTGGGTTCTTGAAGATTAGGTGTATTTTCTCTCGGATCAGCTGTGTCATCAGAGTACGAGGATCCACCAAGATTTTTGAGTTTCTTTTGATATGGTGTTTCGGTTCTAGGTTTTGTTCTACCGGTTCCTCGACCCGAGTACAGTCCTAGAGTTTCTATCGCTTTTTTAGGTGGAGGTTTCTTCTTCTTTTGTGGTTTATATTTTTCTAAATCTACCTCTAGGATCCTATTTCTCATGAAGTCCTTATTAAAGAAATGAAAGAACTAAGATTGAGGTTTAGAGTACCTGTGATGGCATTATGTCGGTTTCACCCTTTTGTTTCCACAGTTGCTTTTACTGTCAACCTGCTAACACACACCAAACCAAACTAATTGCATTCTAAAATTAATCAAGACAACTATCTTCTTACCTTTTAAACAAATCCCCGACAACAGTAAAAATGTGTTTTCAAATTGAAGATTTGAATGACCTAAAACACTAAATCGTCAAACCAGGGTAAGTACCAAAACTTTGATTCACTACATGTACGGGTAAAGGTCTATTTTCTATCGAATGTTATCTAGAAGAAAAGCACACTTATCACGAGAACTTGAATCTTAATGACTATCTTAAGCGAGCATTTCCTATTTAAGTCATCAACGGAAAACAGTCTTGTGCTCAAATCCTGGTACCAGTTAGTGGCATAATAATCTGTTTTCCTGTAGATAGCTTTTAATTCATTTCGGTGATCAGATTGAATGCATTTTCGAGAGTACTCTTTGTGTCATGACTTAAAGAGTATTTTCAAAAATGCATTCGATGGAACATCAAATGGTCTAATTACGTCTAGGAAATGATGCTACTCTACCGCGGTACCGGGAGAAATAACGGCGATAGCGTAATCTAATTGTTCTACAAGTGCAGCGAGGTAATAGCTGTCTAACAAAGCAGAAGTTGGACCACGCCACAGTTATGCTTTCGAGATTAATGAAGCCAAACCCCGTTCATGCTCTTAAACCCTACAGTCATTTATGCATTCAATACTCGACCCAACACAAAGATAGCGGTATCTTTGGGCCGATTCAATTGAATGGATAAACACGATTCTGAAGAAACTAAATTGATGACACACTATGAGTTGTAGTTATACCATTCATGTAAGAAAATGATAACATACTGAAACAACTAAATCTATGATGGATTAAAGCTACCATTATCTTGAGTTCTAAAACTGAAATAGTTCATCTGAAACGAGTAACACAAAACTTTTGGTTTGTGGACTATTAAGCGATTACAAATGCGGAGGAAGAACCGGAACTAACTACAACATTCTTCATTGTATAATCTCTAAACTCCATTAACTCAAAAGAGGAATACTTCAAATGCATTATATCGATTGAATAACATAACCTGTGATGGTTTTGTATTCAAAAACATGTGTTCACGATGTAACATAATCCAACAACAACCCGTTCACGAGGTGATCCTGGGTTTATATAGAAATCCTACTCCTATGATCTAAAGCTCTGCCGATACCTCGCCATGGTCCCCACTTGTTCCCTTAACGATCTTGGAATCAAGTTTAAAACGTACTTCACATCTTAGTGACACGTAGTATCACGAAGTGTGAACGATGAATACACGACCAGTTTTATCATTATTCCTTAGAGAACCCCGTAGTGATGACTCCATCGTCATCACGAATCTCTTTGTCTCCATTCCGGACCATACTTGCCTGAGATCTTAGTAGCTCAATTGAAGCCTATCTCCACAGGTGAGGTTGGTACACAGTAAACATCATTTCCAAAAATAGAAAGTGGTACCTAACGAAGCGACATTAGTCTAATATCAATTTAAAGCATTAAGTGCATAAAAATAGCTTGAAATGCAAGATACCTTAGGTAACCCCATTAGATGGTAGGGAGATGTTAATTATGTCAAAGCGAGGCCAAAAGGGTGGTACTGACATATAAATGGAGGTCTGTGGAATATAATATAGGCAAAAATATATGGTCAAAACCGGAGACCAACATGCATACTTAATTTTAGAAATCACAAGCTTTCCAACAGATGGAGCAAAACCAGAGAAATAATTGGATGAAAAAAAGGAAAAATCTTGTGGCGAGATAAAGAACAAATATAACTTCTTGGAGTTTCTAGGGTATGATCATTAGCAGTGAACCAAAAGCTAGGAGTTGAAAAAAAATTGATGGCATCTAAGCTTCTAATAAAATGTCTCAAGGAGGAAGCACATGTAGGAGTAATAGCGACTGATCTTGCTTGAGTGAAAATGTCTCAAGGAGGAAGCACCTGTAGGAGTAATAGCAGCAGTCACGCAGTGAGCAAAGGGGAGCCTACTCAATTGGCCCCGATATTTACTGAAATCATTTTTCGATGATTGCAAGGATGCACATGATCTGGGAACAAATTTTCAGTATGCATGGTTAATAATATTTATATTGTTGGTCGGTTGGGGAGAACCAAAATATAGCTCATTTTACTAGAGGTTAAGAAAGTGTCATGCAACAAAATATGCAACATTATGGCACACTTTAGATCCGAAGAAAAGGAATCCAAAATCTATCATTTTTGTGATGTTCTTTTATGATATGTAGGATAAACTATCTAATACATGGAGAATACCATGATAAGTGGTGAAAGAGAACCAAGGCATAGCTAAATTTAAGGATTCTATACATAACATGTGGATCCAAGCTAAGAGGGATCCTAAGAAGGAATGGTGATAGTTGAGGTATTTTGTGTTAGGTGAAGAAACCCAGTGGGCCATGAAGGATTGGCTTGAAGAATGGAAGGTGCCAACAATCCCAAATAAGATCCCAAAATATAAGAAACAAGCAAAGGTTGGACCTTCAAAAAATTCAAACAACCACGCAACAAATACAAGGAAGGAAACAAAGTGTGTGAACGAAACAGGGGGTAGTACAACCACTAGAAAGATAAGGAAAAAAAATACTATCCCAAAAACTTTAGTTTAGGAAAAAAATGTGTGCAGTGGAACCAAATGGAGGAGCACATAATGATACCAATGTTCCTATGCAGGAGGAACTAGGAGGTGGAGATCTCCCATATATGGACATACCGGTGACAATAGGAGGTGGAGATATCCCATATAGGTGGATATAGAAACACTACCAATGAAAAGAATAGTATTGGAGGCAATAGACCAGTGCAATAAAATGAAGCCACATAAGATCGTTCTTGAACTCACATTAACAAAGTATGATGCAGAGTTAGTCATAGAAAAAGTGGAGGATCGCACGATAAAAGCATGGTATGATGATAAGAAGAAAATGGAAGAGATCATAAAAAAATTGACAGAGGTCAACGATACACTGGAACAATTACAACATACTACATCACAATAGAAAGAGAAACAGAAACTAGAACAGACTTATCAAGAAAGAACAGCTCCTGAATAAGAGACAGTACAAATAATAGCCATGGGGAGTGAAAATTTCCATATCACTTAGGGAATGTTCCAGGTCGATGAGGATATAACACAAAATCCATTGAAAGACATAGATCATTTAGACTTGGAACAAACTTTAAATTAGTGTTTCTTAATAAATTCAGTCGAGGGCCTGTGCATATGCTACAATTTTACACTTGGCCAATGAAGTAAGTAAGGCACTGAGGATGACAATTAACCATGTGCATTTAGAGAGGGGTGAAGCAAAGTAGTGAACTGGTAGAATAGAGCAGCAGGTGGAAGAAGTGTTCAAAAATATTGTTGACAACGCACAGGGAGAGAATTTACCAATAGAGGAGAATATTGAGAAAATAGCACAGGATATGGAGAATTATAGGAGCTAGGTTATAGAGTTTAAAAAACTCTAAGAACCAAGCACTCCACTAGAAGTCATAACACAAAGAGATCAGAAGGTGACAGTTCATGTGAAAATCATTGCGTTGATCATCCAGGAAATAATAGAGTTGTATAATAAGAGTGCACAATTATGGACTAATATTCAGGAGGATGAGAAACTATAGGAGTTAAACCATAAAGAAGGACTAAATACTGTCGTGAAATAATTGAAACAAAAATAGGAAACAATGCAATAATCAACATATTGAAAAGCACGCAAGAAATGAAGAATTTGTAGGAAGAGTTGAAGACTATAAAAGAAGATAAGAAAGCAAGGCAAACTAAATTGGAACCACTACAGGAAGGTGAAAAATAAATTCCTAATGAGATTGACGTTGCAAAAGGTCATATTGCAAAAATTAGCTTGGAGACTAGGGAATTATTGAAGGACACATTACTCCACATATTGTGGAGACTGTAGCAGAAAAGGGCGTGCAAGTAAAATATCGAGTTGAATAAATTTCAAGCAGTTTCCAGGCATTGGAGAGGTCAGTGAAGGAAGTAAACACTACCTGAGTGACTCAGGATGAGCCAGAGGTGAGTGTTGGGGACCTGTTGGTGCAGGCCATTTCGGGGAAAAGTTCAGTAATTAATGA
>SNQJ01S0115402.1:0-28044 GCA_010110895.2 Picea sitchensis
TGTCAATTTAAATCATAAGCATGCATTAACATACAACCCAATTTGTGAATTATGAATGTTACTGACTATTTGCATCTATCATGTGAATCTACGTACTTAACCAAATTTCATTAATTTTCACAATTAACTAGTGAAATTAAAATGTTTAAATGAAGTGAAGTAGGAACAACAACAAGTCAAATGAAACATTACACAAGTTGTTAATGGATTTCATTAATTGTTCTTTGAAAATACTTCATTCTCCCATCCTAGGACTGGTCTACAAAGCCAAAAGACTCTCACATAAAGTGGATATTCTCCTTCTCAAATATGTTTCACAACATGTGGCTCATTATCCCATCCTGGGAATCACAAGGCTATCTCTCAATAAGGACCTTCTGATCTACTACAAAAAACTTAAGTGTGGATGTCACTATCAGCTTTGCCTTGAAAAACTAAAATTTTGACTGTAAACACTCTATAGTTCCATATATGCTCAATGAAACGACATTATAGATTTACCCATCCTAGGACTGACTTTTTGTTTTGCTACACAACCTCAAGTGTAACCATCACCATTAGCTCCGCCTCAGAAAACTAAAACTTTTGACTATAAACACCCTATGACTCCCATAGATTCCCAACAACACTGAATTACAACATACAAAAAGGAATCGACTCCGAGCTCCTTAACACATGAGCACTCTCATATAATATAACTCAACTCATAGTTTTGGCATGAAACAATATTGTGTAGTTTCCATCCTGGAACTATTCACCTTTACAAAAGGGATACATTCATAAGCAAACTCCTTGCTTACTCTCTCTCAACGAGATTACAAAGACTCTCTACAAACGTCTCTCAAGGCTCTCCAAGAACTCCTCCAAAATATTAATAAAAAGGATTTACAAATTACATAGTCCCAATAAGGACTGAAAACACAACATAAAAGAACTCGACTCATAGTTTAGGCCACAATAATCTCTTGTGTTTCCATGGCAAAGAAATACAACATGAAAAAATGAACTCGCTCTGAGTTCTTGGAAACATAATGCACACCTATAATAGAACTTGACTTAGAGTTCTGGCATGAAATGGATCTATGGTGCGATGGTTTGGGTGCCGAGTTTATATAACAGAGGTCAAGGGTTCAAGTCCCACTCTTTGGAGATTTTTCGAACTTATGGTTACAACCACATACCAAAATTAATAATATTCCATGCCATAATAAGTCTTAACCCATTGGTGCATTGGTTGTATGGTTATATAGGATAGTTTGTTAGGGTGGAGGTTGCAGGTTCCAATCTGTGGACCCCCCATTTGGTGGTTGTTATGACAAATATAACTTTAAATATGAAATATTCCCCTATACATATTAAGTGACATGCATGCCATAGTGGTTAGACTGTTGGTTTTTTGCGGATAGGTTGGTGGTGTGATTCCCTCAGCCATCAAACTCAAAGTTCTAGACCCTTTTATCCCAATTGGGGGTGCCACATGGCACACTATGATTGGGCCACGTATCATGCCCTGATTTGACCACCTGAATGCACAGTCACCTACCTAGTCATTAAACAATCATCTGCCACATCAACACATAGTCAAATCCATGTCAATGCCACGCCAACCTACCGTACTACCACATCATCATCTGTACTATTCCACGTCATCATCCGTACAATGCCAATTCAACATTTGTATAGTCCACTTGTCATGTTCGTACAAGCCACATGTCACATCCGTATAATCCACATGTCACATCCATACAATTCCACATGTCATTTGTACAATGCCACATGTCATCCTTCCAGTGATGCCATGTGGCACCTGTCTTTTGCCATTTTTCTCTATTTTTCCATAATTTCAGAAGACCATATATTTCTCATACGACGTCCATTTGAGCCTGTTCAAGTTGCATTGGAAAGCTCTTGTCGAGCTCTATGAAATGGAGTCATTTTCAATAACATTTGAGTATCAATTTTTTAGCGTTCTCAGATCCACCTGGGTCACATGATGTGTTCATAGAAATGAAATTAAACAAGAGAGTTTTCAAGCAAGAAAATTAATATTTATATTCTCATATTAGTGATGAAGTACCTACTCTGCCTAGGTTGTTATCTACTATCAACTATGAAAAGGTATATTTTCAAATGGTTGTCTTACATGATAAAGTTGACAAGCCTAAAAACAATCTCAAATCCCAAGACTATGAGGCAACAAAGTTTACTTTTAATTTGGACATTATGCCACCATATGACAAAATTCAATGGCATAAAAAGGATAGGGAACATAGTGTCTAGATATCTTATTCAAGCAATAATCAATGCCAAAAAATTGAATATACAGATAATAAAATTAGAGAATCAACTAAATATTGAAAGAAGCACAAACATAGATTGATGAACATCAATTAGTGATTTGGATTAGAAGTTAATTTCTTTTAGACATGGATTATAATACAAATCATCTATATTTTCCCTATTGAAAGAAAAAGATAAGGAAATTCAATTACTGAGAGGAAAATTGAATATACACATTTTAGAGCATGTCTAGACTAAACAAAAAATTGAGTTTGAGAAAGAAAAAGATCATCTAAAAAACTAGATAAAATTTCTTCAAGATCAAAACATCCAGTTGGGGAAGATAATGATAGGTTAATGCAGATAAAAAAACTACATTAGCAACAATTCTACAGAAAGTAAAAATTCCTGATGTACATATCTTACGAGAAGGTTTAAACTTAGAGAAAATTATAAAGCTCAAAGGACAAATATCAACATTAGAAAGTGAATTCAAACAAGCCAAAATTGAAGTTCAAGGGAAAAATTCAGAAATGATGGATTTATAGAAACAAGTTAACCAAAGAAATTCTATAATAGAAACTAATTTTGCTGATATAGCTAAAAAAGATAAAATAATTTCTGAAACTAACCTAAATATTGTAGAGTTTGAAGATATGAATAAGAAATTTGACCAAAAAATTTCCACAAGGAAATATCTTATTGGATAAATGCATTATGTCTCATATCAAATTAAAAATATTATGTAGTGGATGAGAGGGCATCTAAATGCACTTCAAGACACATAAAATCCTGAAAAAAATATGAAACTTCAAGTGAAAAAATGTTGGGAACAATTGGGAGATAAAGTTCATATTGAAAATGATGTCATAAAGTTTTTGAATAACATAAGTAAATATGATCTAGAAACATTGGATATAAAGGATAGAACAAATTTCATCATGAAAACAAGTACAATAAATGTCAAACATAGTTTGATATTATCTGCTCAAAATAAATGTCAGACAGTTTTACAGTTTGGTCTTGATTTCATAAACAATTTTATAGAATCATTTGAACTTAGACTTCCGATACCATGGAATAATGAGAGATAGTTTTACTCTAAGGAGATTTATGAAAAATATCTTGAGAAATAAAAATTAAATCATGAACAATTTATTGACATGTTAGCTGTCCAATCAGTGGATTAATTATTTATGAGAAGTTATTCAAGGATTTCATGTTATTAAGTATTCTCATTAATATTTAGAAAAATCTACCTCATTCTTGTTATGATCTTTATACATAATTGGATATTGATGGAAGAAAATGCTAGAATACAAAATTCCAGAAGAGAATGATTGGCAATGCATTGAAAAATTAAGAAACAAAGTTCCCTTATTAACACATTCTTCTGGTGTGATTCATGCCTCTACTCCAACTCAAATGAAAAAATCAACATCATTTCCCACATCATCAACCCAACCTACATCAACAACGACACTAGTATCCACATCAATAATGACAACTAATCAGAAAAAGAAGAAGAACACATAGCATTTCAAGAGTACCTGTTTAACAATTGTTCCAAGAAACAAGGTTGTCTACCCTTACCATGATGTCTGCAATTGGACACTATTATGCCTTCAACAGGAAGAAGTTAGAGATAAAAGATCAAGCAAAAAGGGTAGCTACAAAATGCATCACTATTAGTTTGATGTTTAAGGTTTTCTCATGACTTTTAGCGCTTCATCTCCTAGGGTGAGGTTTTTGGATGTTTAAGGTTTTCTCATTTATGCTTTATGTTAAAAATGATTTTATAGCATCATTGTAGCCATCTTCTCATGAATGAGTGTAGCCATCACATCTCTTTTAAGACATAAGCTTCCACCATTCCATCAAGCTTGTTTCAGTATGCATTTTTATAGTTTCAACATATTCTCTTTATTAATAGAAGTCAAGTTTTACTGTATCTCTGTGTATTTATTTGTTATACATCTGTATTCCATTTCATTCCATTTATAAATCTAGATCAATGGTATCCGAGCGATTTTTTCTTCATTTGTTTCTTTGTGCATGTCCCCAACGAGGTCAGGGTATAAGGAGTTGTGATGTAGACCCCCACCCCCTCTTGGGCTCCGTGCAACCTCTCGGTCTAGGATCGTTCAAAATCAAGGAGCCGAATTTTCTCTCCAGCCCCTGCTAAGTCCCCAAAATCCCATACACAGGTCTTGTTCCCTTTTGCCCAAATGCAAGATCTTAATTTGGGAACCTAAGGCACCAACGAAGTTCTATAAGGGACCATGGGCTAAAAAATCCAACCTCCAAAGAATTGGAGACTTCAGAGCTCCCAGGCTTTGGGAGTTTCAACGACACAATACTCTGTTTCTACCGAACACTGAATTGATGGAGCACCAAACAGTTACAAGGATCAACAGTCCACAACGTTCGTTGGAATCTATGACAGGGAATTTTTTTGGGAACTTGGGCTTCGACGATTCTTCCCGCTCCAACACCATATGCACACAGAGAGATGAACTCCGAACCAGAATATATGGTTCCTGGTGCTTCCATAGATCGACGATCTCTATCCACTTCACAGCTCTGGACTTCAGGGATTCTCAAGGAACCTCTCCACAGATCTCCTAGAGTGCCGAACCGTGAATACACCCTGGCACTGATCCAATGGACCACACACTCCAACAGATGGATGAATTAGATTTATGTCAGACTTCGGGAGTCCGAGCACGACCTGTTGTATTACCCAAACACCAAATTGGCGGAGGGATTCTCCTTCTTCCACATATCTCGCTCCCGATCAATAGTTGGGATCTACTTCGAAATGTTGGGCTTCAGGAGTTCCGACTGTTCCAACTGCAAATGCCTCCAAATGTCGAATCACCATAGGTCCTCTCCCTTCTCCACGTGTCCTCCTCTTGATCGACGGATGGGATAATTTCTGCTCATCGAGACTTCAGAAACTTTGGAACCAGGACAATCTTTCACATATTCCCTCTAGATTACTGGATCTTCGGACCTCCATATCCCTTGCCAGGCATCCACCGAAATCGATGGTGGAGATCTACTCCTCTCTTTGGAGCTTCAGAGATTGTCAAACTTTCACAACTGTGCCCCCCTTTCTCCCAGATGGCAGGTCTTCCAGACTCAATGATACGCTGACATGTGTCCACTTCAAATCAATGATCCATATTTGATATTGGACTTCGAAACTTCGGGAGTTCCGACTCCTTTGCGCCCAATGCAAAAAATTCACCGAAATTGTGAATTTTCATTAATCTGTTGACGCATGTCTCCTGCACTAAAGACTAGGATGTGATTCGATCTTCGGAGCTTCAAGAATTCTTGTTCCAAAATACTGCACGCCTCCGTTCTCCCGGATAGTTGGGCTTTCAGACTACCCCTGATTTGCTGACCCGCGTCCTTTCTGATGGATGATCTCGATTCACTTCGGGCTTCGGGAGATTCACTTACTCCATGACACAAATTTGAAAATGGCTGAAATTCATGAAGTCTGGAGGACTTCAAGGGGTTAAACCCCGTGCTACTTACATGGATCCGATGAATGTCGATCCTTGTGCTTAGATCCAACAACTGGAATATGTTCTCCACTGTTGTTCACTCCTCCTCCAGTATGGACTTCAATCTGACGATCCTGATTGGTTTCTAACAGCTAATAGAATGACATCTGTAGATTCCTCCTTCATCTTGGCTACACTTTCCTTCCAATTAAGGATTTTCCCGATATTTTCCAAAGGCTTGGCCTTTGAATCCTTCCTCGGTGAGACTGACTATTTGGTCTCAGGATGCACCTCCTGAGCTTGTAACTTAAAAGAATTTCACCTGCGCACACCTTTCACTTCTCCTATAGTCTAGAAGTTAGACTGTGCTTGGCCTTCTGCACTCCTTGCATAGACACTGTGCAAAACGACACTATTTATCCTGAGATTTGTTAACTTGAAGGGACCTAGGCTCTGGCACATACTTGCGTTTTCTCAATGCATTCCTTGCAGAGATTCATTCTTGAGGATTTTTCTAAAATAAGACATACAATTGCGCACACCTCACACTTCCCCTCAAAGTATTTAGTAACTCTGACATGCCCACGTGGCAATATCTTCACAAAAATCGAAGCAGAGTCCTCACACACTCCTTGCGCCTACTCAATGCACTCCTTGTAAAGCTTCCTCCTTTGAATCTTGAGCTTTTACACTTTACTAAGTGTAGGCGCACTCCTTGCGCTCGATCTTAGAGTGTTCAACAACTCTAATGTGCCCTCTTTGCACTACTCCTTTTGAGATTTAGAACAATTTTGGTGTGCCCGTCCGACACTCTCTCTTCTAAACTTGAAACAAAGTTCATGTGCACTCCTTGCACCAACTTCTCATAGCTTTTCAACTACTCTGGTGTGCACTCCTTGCACAAGCCTAAAGACTCCAGAACGCTAAAAAAACTACAGATAGATAGTGAAGTCTATCTAATTCCTGCAAAGGAAAACATACTGCATCCAGGGCATTCATAAACACACAATAAACATTCAAATTCATTCAGAAAACAAATATAAAAATACATAGGAAATCATATGCAGGGAAATCTTCTCTTTATATTAATATCTGAATTCTTTTTACACTATGTACAAGACTAGACTGCAACTGAGTCTCAGTTCTTCCTCTGTCCTGTCTTCTTCTCTCCTTAGAAACTAACTCATTCTACTAAATTTTCGATACAAAGATATTTTTACAAAGGAGGGGCTTCTCGTGCCTTCCTCCACCTTCTCACATTAAATTACATTAATAAACATCTAGTCCAAATCGAATCTAGATCTACCTATTGTCAGCCATTAAAGGATATTCTACACATTACAATAACCTAACCTGTACAAAGATAGTGGCTCATCTTTCCTTGAGCCTTACAAACTTTAATTTCATTAAATTTTAAATTTAAGCTCAAAATTTGAAAGGACTGGTGCGTCCTTCTTTGGGATCTGCTCCCTTCTAGTGCGTTGATGCGTTGGCTTGCTGACGTGCTGATGAGTTGGAGAAATGATCCTACATCAAGTTGGGACTCAAAGTGGTTGAGCCCTTGCAATACCTTCACCATCGATCACGAGAACCTCCCATGGTGGAAGAAAAGAGAGACGATGGAGCAAGAGTTCCTTTTGAACTATTGCTCGAGGAATCCTTCACGTGACAAAGGAACGAGATGATGGATAACTTTTCATAGATCATTCAATGGTTGTCAACAGGTGACACATATTCATTAAGCGTCCATGCCACCCCCTTCAAGGTACAATTCAATTTTTATAACCCCTTATTTGATGGCCAAATAGATGCGGATGCTGCAAATAAATGGTTGAATATGTGAGAAGGGTATTTTTCGGTCCATAATTTTTCTGATAGAGAAAATATTACCTTTGCGCTCCTTAATGATGTCCCCCATGTCAAGGATTGGTGGAAAACTTACTGTGAGAAAAGGGACACTGAGGAATCTACAATATTTGTGGTCTCCCCCACATGGGATTCTTTCATGGATGCTATTAAGGAACAATACTACCCTGTTGGAAGCTAGAATGACTAGTATATGAGATGGACCACACTGAGACAGGAAAAGGACCAGATAATACCATATTTTAAAAATATATTCCATACATTGCGCACCAAGCTAGGTAACAAGGAATTCGAATGAAATATGGTTCTCAAGTACAATGACTGTCTGCATAGATACATCCAAACATAAATGGAGTTTCTGGACACATCATCACTGGGTGCTACATATAGATATGCTGTCAAAATCGAGCATAAATTTAAAAATAAGAAGCAGGAGTTTGGATCTACAAATTCCTCATAGAAGAAGCAAAGCAAAGGCATCCCTAACCCACAGAACAAAGGACAGAGAAAGGATGGACCCCCTTAGGACAACTATTCCAAGCCGAAAACAAATAAGGGTAATGACAAGACAAAGAAAGACACTAGGAAGTGGTGTAAATTCCATAATATCCCCTGGCATAATACTGATGAATTTTTCTTGAAGCAGTTGTTGGTGGCTAAGTTGAAAGCCTTAAGGTCATAGATAGGTTCCGACTCTGAATTATCTATAGACAAAGGGAAGTGGATCATTGACGTAGAACCCAGTGCCATTGTCACTACCGCCAAGGTCCAACCAAGTGAACCAAAGGAACTAGAGGAAGGTGAACACCTTTTTCACTCATAGATGTGGGTGAAGGGTGCTCCCATGTATTTCATTGTCGATAGAGGAAGTCAAAATAACCTGATCTCAGTAGAGGTCATGAAGAGGTTGAACCTACCGATGACACCACACTCACAAACCTACACCATCGAGTGGCTCTGCTAAGGAAGAGACCTCTGTGTCAGCGAACAATGTCATATGCCCTATGACATTAATCCCTTCAAGGATGAGGTATTGCGTGATATTTATCCATTTGAACTTTGTGATGTTATTTTAGGCCAACCATATTTGTGGAAATGGCATGCTATATATGAGTCTAGACCTCACAGTGTTATTATTACTTTTGGTAGACAATTGTATAGGATACCAGAGGTAGCTCCACCTAACGCTATTTCTTTGATCTCTGCTAAGCAATGCAGGAAGGTCATTTTCCAGACCGGGAAATTTGTCTTCTTCATGATTCGCTCTCAAAGTGAACATAAGATCACATCCACATCCATGGCCTCTCCACGCAGCAGAATCAAGTGGACAAGATTGTGGAAGAATACAAATACATCTTCTCTTCACTCACCATGGTGCCACGACACTATCAGGTCAAGCATTCAATTGATCTAAACCCTGGTGCACCTCTACCCAATGGGCCAGTCTATCACCACTATCTGATGGAAAATGAGGAAATTAAGTGACAGATCAAAAAGATGCTTCAAAATGGGCACATATGACGCAAATCCTCACCCCGTGGGAGCCCAATTGTACTCGTAAAAAATATATATGGGACTTGGCGACTCTGCATTGATTATAAAGACCTAAACAAAATCACAGCCAGGAACCGGTACCCAATTCCCAAAAATGACGACCTTCTTGACTAGCTCAAGGGAGCCAATTTTTTCAACAAGATTGACCTGAAGTTTGGCTACCACCAGGTCCCAATAGAACCGACTGATGTATGGAAGACCACTTTAAAGTCCAAAGAAGGTATTTTCAAATGGCTAGTCATGCTCTTTGGTTTAACAAATGCTCCAACAAATTTCATGAGATTGATGGACGATATATTGCATCCCTTCACCAATTATTTTGTGGTGGTATATATGGATGGCATCCTCATCTTCAAAAATAATTGGGAAGAACACTTGTAGCATATTCAACAGGTTCTTCACACTCTATGACAACACAAGCTATATGCTAACTTGGAAAAATGCTCCTTCGGCATGAACATGATCCCATACCTCGACTACATTGTTAATGAGCATGTTGTGCATGTGGATCTGGCCAATATACTTGAGCAAAGTAGTGATATTGGTTAGAGTAGGTGATGTATATAAATAAGCTTTACTTTGATCACTAGAGTACAATAGTGGTTTTCAATATGTTTCCGGTTTAGTTTGGAATCCAGTATGGTTTTGTTTTAAAGCATTATGACTCCATAGCCCAATGAATGCATAAGTGGTTTTTTGTTTTGGAAAGGTGAAAGTAAAGTGACAGAGTTCAGAGTTCGATAAGGATGATTTCAGGTTGCCCAATGGATGAAGGCATGTGGTCTACTGTTCTTGGCACTTTGCAGGAAAGCACCATCCCTAGATGGAGCCTCTATTGTAACAAATATTGAAATTTTGGCTTTCAGTAACTTAGGAGAGAAAAATTTTATAGTGTTTAACTATCGAAAGTGTAGATGTGAGAAAACAACCATTTTTTCTGTCACGCGCATCATTGAATGTTCTCTACCTTCCATCTTCAGTCAAATAACGCTGAAATAATCCCCAAATGCCACAGCAGTATAACAGTCACAAGCCAACTCACGAAAAATCCAAAGACAGGGTTCACGTGAGAATGAAAGAAATGTACCATATGTTCGAGTATTGAGTCACAAGGAGAATGAATGGAAGCATTGGCAGTGGAATGACCACATACACCGAGCATTAAGACACATGGAAAAAAAGCTCACAAGTCCAGGATTTTTGGCCGTCAGGGATTTGGCCGACGTAGATATTTTAATAACTACAACCCCGATCCCCGAATTCACTAAAGTATTAAAGGATAAGACAGGTTAATTAAAGATTAAGAAAGATTAACGTTGATAAATCTCATCGCAATTTCGCGATTCGGGTTTTCGCGCGTCAAGCATTATCGAACTCCCGACACTTAAATCTATGAAAGGTTAAAGATTAATTGATAATCATGATTAATTAAGAGATTAAGATAAATGATTATTGTCTAATTAATCCCATCATGATTCAGGATTATTTTCATGTCATTACTCTTGAAGACATGATACCCAAAACCCCGAAACCCGAAAACCCAAAATATGGACTCCAGTCATATGCAAAACTGCTTTAGAAAAACACAATTTTCTCACCCGTGGAGAGGCCGTTTTCTGCGTTCGAATAGTCGATCAACATATAAAAATCCTAATATTTCCGGTAGTGTCTTCAGAATTTAATTTGGATCTTGGGAAGGCAGTCAAAAGTCCCCCAAAAGATGAGGTTCGTTTTCCAAAATGTGGCATTTTTTACTATGTTGAGCCATCATTTTCAAATGATGATTCTGAGCGACTGGAGTATCATTTTGAGAAACGGTTGGAGGATTTTGTGCCTAACACATCAGAGATAATTATACTCTCTCAGTTTTCCTATAGGTGTTACATATTAAGAGAATCAAATCCATCTCCGAGCCCTAATTTTCAGATTTCATATTTTCCTGTTTTGACACATGTTTGTTAAATGCAGATTTGGGGAAAATGAAAATGGATCTCAGGAAACTGAGAGAGGGTTTTTCTCAAAATAAATAGATGAACAAAAGCCTATTTCAGTTTATACACAATTTTTTCGATTTGAGAGATACACATCCATAACTACAGCCCCAATTTTCAACAGTTTGACCCATTTTCTATGGCAAAAAGTTTCAAGAATTGGTTGTAATTGTTGTTATCTTTTAGATTAGAGAGGATTTCGACCTGAATACAGATATAAGGCATATTTGTAAAATAACAACAGGGGGGGAGTAGTACTCCTGGGACTGTAATCTTTTGCTTCCATGTTTAATATAAGAGTGATTCAAAGATTCTTGTGATGTTGGTTACAAGGTTTGTCTATTGCTCAGTTTTCATACTATTCCATTCACTTTTTCTTCCTGATCTGTAACATGTGTTTGTAATGGAATTCATCCGTTTTTTAGATGCTCTATGGAAAGATAGGTTATAGTTTATTTCTTGCAGATATCTGAAGGTTCTAAATTCATCCTTTGCTAGATGCTTTGTCCCAACTATCTCTTTCCACTGATTTATGCTTGGAATTCACTCATTGCTAAGTGCTCCTTGCATTTTGATATGTTTTCTCTTTATTCTGCCGCCATACTTTTTATAAATCCTTCCCTCTATAATCAACTTCTATCTCACCTCTGCTCCATGGATTTCCATTGCCAAAACACTCTTATTACTTGCTTTATCATTTGACTCCATGCCCAATGGACTACTTTCTGGTCCAACCCATCAACCCTAAAAACCTCAAAACTTTCTGTTACCCATTGATCTGCCCACTGTTAAGCTTATTGAATATCCTATCATGACATATATTCAAGATATCCCTCTCGAGTTGGGAGGGGTAGCTTCTAATAAAAACTAGTTCGTGGTTATCTCATAATTTACTTGCATGCAACCCAAATCAAGTTCTGAATGATAACTTATTTTTTCATTTAAAATTTGCTAAGGCTTGGATCTGTTACATCCTAGAACCAACTCTTGCCACAACAATTTTCTGGCGCCATTGCCGAGGATGGAGGACAAAGTTATCTTCCTTGGGATACGAAAAAAGTTTAGATCTATTCATTGATGGTGAACAAGGGATAGGCATTCAATTGGCTTTGATCATTCACCTAGAGACTCCTTGGTTCAAAGACTCTACATGATTCACTAGCGACTCCACTGGTCTCAAAATGTCGGTTTCGTTCGCTGCTCGGATTGTTGCAAGGTTTGATCCTCTGGATTTTACAAATGTTTATGGTTTTCCAAACATTGTTCCAAACATTAAAGTTTGGGAAGATGTCCTTCCTAAATTTGGAGAATATGCGGACGACAATCCCGCTCAACACTTGTTTGAATTCCACAAGCTCATGGATGAATTAAATATACATCATGAAGATGTCCTCATGAAACTGTTTATGTTTTCGTTAGAAAGAGATGCTAGACTCTGGTATAAATCTTTACCTCATTCCAGTATTTCTTCATTGAATGATTTTCACATACTTTTTCATCAACATTGTAAAATAATCTATTCAGTTGAAATACTTTTTGAAGATTGCTGTAATATAAAATTCATAAGACAAACATATTAAACACATCTTCTTGAAGAGGAGGAAGGAATATAAAAAATTTCTCAAGTCGATGAAGATAATCAATATGAAGACAAGTTGGCTGATAAAAAAATAGGATATGATAGCTCTTGTGATCACATTCAAGAAGAAGATATTCAACATCATGGTCAACCTGCAGAAGAGAAAGAAAACAATAGTTGCTTGATCCAGAAATTGCATAGACCACCTCCTCCTTTAAAAAAATAAGAGATAGATCTGCTCCTGAACAATCATGTTGAAACCCCTACTTACACAGATCTGCAACATCTACACAGTATTGAAGATCTTGTAGACTCTGTTTTGTTTCATAAAAAAGAGGTGGCTGTCATGTTTAGCCATCTTGAAGAATGTTTGGTGTTTGAGGATGATTTAGATTTTGATGTAAAGGCTACTGATGATGAAGAAGACAATGATATTTTTCGAAATCTGTTTCAAGATCAGATTGTTGATTTTTCAATGCAGAAACCTTCAGGATTTTATTCTAATTTTCCAGTATTCAATAAATATAGTGATGATGAAGAGGATTTTAAAGATTTGTTGTCTAATGAAATTTCATCAAATCCTATTTATCAACTAAGAGATGATCAGAAAAGTATGAATGCTATGGTTGAAAATAGATATGAATATGTTTTTCAAGAGTCCAATGAAGATCCTTTTAACTTTGATACATCCTCTAAAGATATCATTGTTGGAGAGGGTGATCATAAATTTTTTCATGATGCATATTTTTAGACTTGGTTTTTATTTGATCATTATCAAGATAGTAGTGTAGGAAATGAAGAACATATCTCTTCTTCTCTCTTAAAAATTGTCACTTGTAATAGGCCAACATATCATAGTGATGAATTCAGATTATAGGGATATGATGAAAGAGAGAAGACAGGTTCAGATCAACAGTTGATCATGCATGTTTCCCCAACAAATATTGAGCAGTCCACATTTAACATTCAGAATAGTAAAGGAAACAAGCAACAACATTTCAGTCAGTTGGAACAACAATAAAATGAGGTATTTCTATGTGACTTTTATGATCCAGTAGCAGTTTATATGGAGTCAAAATGGGGGACTGAATTTTTTATTTCTGACTTATTGAAGTCTGAATTTCAAAACTGTAAGTACTTGCTCCCAAGGCATGTTTTAAAATTTGCAACTGCTCCTGTCATCCTTTTGCTCAAAGATGGAAGTATAATTAAGTTTGTTAGTCGGATACTCGCTTGGTTGATTTGGAAGTTTTCCTATACTTGAACAAAGCAGTGATATCGTTTAGAGTAGGTGATGTATATAAATAAGCTTGACTTTGAGCACTAGAGTACAACAGTGGTTTTCAGTATGTTTCCGGTTTAGTTTGGAATCCAATATGGTTTTGTTTTAAAGAATTACAACTCCATAGCCCAATGAATGTATAAGAGGTTTTTTGTTACGGAAAGGTGCAAGTAAAGCGTCAGAGTTCAGAGTTCAATAAGGATGATTTCAGGTCACCCAATGGATGAAGGCACATAGTCCACTGTTCTTGGCAATTTGCAGGAAAGCACCATCCCTATATGGAGCCTCTGTTGTAACAAATATTGAAATTTTGGCTTTCGGTAACTTAGGAGAGAAAAAATTTATAGTGTTTAACTACTGAAAGTGTAGATGTGAGAAAACGGCCATTTGTCTATCACGCGCTTCATTGAATGTTCTCTACTTGCCATCTCTAGTCAAATAACGCCGAAATAAGCCCCAAATGCCACAACAGTATAACGGTCACAAGCCAACTCACAAAAAATCCAAAGACATGGTTCATGTGAGAATCAAATAAATGTACCATATGTTCGATCATTGAGTCATAAGGAGAATGAATGGAAGCATTGGCAGTGGAATGACTGCATACACCGAGAATTAAGCCACATGGAGAAAAATCTCACGAGTTCAGGATTTTTGGCCGTCGGGGATTTGGCCGACATAGATATTTTAATAACTACAACCCCGATCCCTGAATTCACTAAAGTATTAAAGGATACATCTGGCTAATTAAATATTAATAAATGTTAACGTTAATAAATCTCATCGCAATTTTGTGATTCGGTATTTCTCGCGTCAAGCATTATCGAAGTCCCGACACTTAAATCTACGAAAGGTTAAAGATTAATTTCTAATCGTGATTAATTAAGAGATTAAGAAAAATGATTATTGTTTAATTAATCCCATGGTTATTCAATATTCCTTTCATGTCATAAATCTTGAAGACATGATACCCAAAACCCCGAAACCCGAAAACCCGAAATCGGGACTCCAGTCATATGCAAAACTGCTTTAGAAAAACACAATTTTCTCAGCTTTGGAGAGGTCGTTTTTCACGTTCGAATAGTATATCGACATATAAAAATCCTAAGATTTCCAGTAGTGTATTCATAATTTCATTTGGATCTTGGGATGATAGTCAAAAGGCCCTCGAAATATGAGGTTCATTTTCAGAAATGTGGCGTTTTTTACTATGCCGAGTCATCATTTTCAAATGATGATTTTGAGCGACTGGAGTATCATTTTGATAAACGGTTGGAGGATTTTGTGCCTAACACATCAGAGATCATTAGCCTCTCTCAATTTTCCTACATGTGTCACAAATTGGGAGAATCAAATCCATCTCCGAGCCCTAAATTTCAGATTTCATATTTTCCTGTTTTGACACATGTTTGTTAAATGAAGATTTGGGGCAAATGAAAATGGATCTCAGGAAACTGAGAAAGGTTTTTTCTCAGAATAAACAGATGCACAAAATTCTCTTTCATTTTATACACATCTTTCATTATTCGAGATATAAAGAGCCATAACCGCAGCCCCATTTTTCAGCAGTTTGACCCATTTTCTATGGCAGAAAGTTTCAAGAATTGGTTGTAACTATTGTTATCTTTTAGATTAGAGAGGATTTCGACCTCAATACAGATACGAGGCATATTTTTAAAATAAAAACAGGCGGGGAGTAGTACTCCTAGGACTGTAATCTTTTTCTTTCATGTTTAATATAAGAGTGCAGAGTCATTTTCAATCTACAATAGAGATTCTTGTGATGTTGGTTACAAGGTTTGTCTATTGCTCAATTTTCATACTATTCCATTCACTTTTTCTTCCTGATCTGTAACATGTGTTTGTAATGGAATTCATCCATTTGTTAGATTCTCTATTGTAGGATAGGTTATAGGTTATTTCTTGCAGAGATATGAAGGTTTAGAATTCATCCTTTTCTATATGCTCTGTCCCAACTATCTCTTTTCACTGATTTATGCTTGGAATTCACTCATTTCTAAGTGCTCCTTGCATTTTGATATGTTTTCTGTTTATTTTGCCGCCATAATTTTTATAAATCCTTCCCTCTGTAATCATCTTCTATCTCACCTCTACTCCATGGATTTCCATTGCCAAAAAACTCTTATTACTTTCTTGATCATTTGACTCCATGCCCAATGGACTACTTTCCGGTCCAACTCATCAATCCTAAAAACCTCAAAACTTTCTGTTACCCAAAGATCTACCCATTGTTAAGATTATTGAATATCCTATCATGAAATATATTCGAGAGATCCCTCTCGGGTTGGGAGGGGCAGCTTCTAATCAAAAGTGGTTTGTGGTTATCTCAGAATTTACTTGCACGCAACCCAAATCAAGTTCTGAATGATAACTTATTTTTTCATTTAAAATGTGCTAAGGCTTGGCTCTGTTACAGCCTAGAACCAACTCTTGCCATAACATGGTCCACCTCTATGTTCCTTCAATCAAGCATGCTAAGTTGATTTGGGAAGCTCACTAGATTCATATGGAAGGGAATTTTGGCATGGAAAATACCATGGTAGTTCTACATAATCATTTCTACTGGTTGAAACTTCAACAGGATGTCAAAAAGTATATTAGGTCTTGCACTAAGAATCAAGGCCTGTACACCCCTCTTCCTACTCCCTATAGTCTATGGGAATCCATCTCGATGGACTACATGTTGGGCCTTTCTTCAACCAAATAGGGAAATGACTATGTTTTTGTGATGATTGATTGGTTTTCTAAGATGTCCATCCTCACAACCTGCAAGAAGAATATCACAACGGAGGCCACTTCCAAGATCTTATTCGGACGGGTGTGGGTACACTTCATGATACCACATACCATCATATCATATTAGGACAAAAAATTATTCAACACATTCTGTTCTAGCCTCTGGTCAATGTTGGACACCAAGCTCACAAAATCCACAACCTTTCACCCCCAAACTGATGGCTAGACAGAGGTCATCAAAAAAATGATCGTGCATATCTTGCACATGTGAAACTCCAAACATCCATGCACATGGGATGAGAGTCTCCCCTATGTTCAACACAACTACAACTAATCCCTTTATAGCTCGACCGAACACAGTCCCTTTCAGGTGGGGTTGGGATTTCAACCATTGGGTCCCATTGATGTTGCACTACCCCTTGCATCCACAACATCCACACAGGTAGAGTCATCCCATGTTCAATCTTACGCTGACAAATCCACCAAGTTTATTGAATGAATTCATCACATCCAACAACATGTCCATGATATTTTACAAAAAGCCAATGCTAAGTACAAACAATGCCATGATCAACACCAGGTGCCACACAAGTTTCACGTGGGAGAAAAATTATGGTTGCATTTGTAGAAAGAGCACCTTACAAGACCCCATCGAAAGCTTCATCCACTTCGCTATGTACCTTACACCATCACCAAGGATGTGGGTGACAATGATTTTGAGCTAAGTATTCCCCCTTCCTTGGCCTGCCACCCCGTGTTCAATGTGGACCTCCTTCGACCATACTCCCCCACATTATTGGATACATTAGAGATCATAGAGCAGTTGACACCAAAAAATATCAACCCTGATTGCATGGAACAAGAAACCATTGATCATATCAGGGACACTCAAATTAAGAGCACTCAACAACAAAGGATCTAACTTTATCGAGTTGTCAAAGCAGATCATAGATCATATATTAATTGACACCAACATAGCTCAACCCTGACTACATGGAACAAGAAACCATTGATCATATCATGGACACTCATATTAAGGGCACTCGACAACATAGAATCCAACTTTATCGGGTTGTCAAAGCAGGGTAACTCCTACACCAAGGAAAGTGGCTTACTCGAGGCCAAGTTCAATAGAAGTTTCCCCATCTGATGGAGGCACTCAACACAATGGAGGCCATTTCCTCCAAAGGGGAGGATTGATCTAGGTGGATATCAGTGTCCACCCACCTATTCCTCTGGCTCAAGAACAATTTTCATTTTGGCAGTTTTTTCCTAGTTTTTTTGGGTCTTAAACTTCCAGGGTCATTTTGAGGCCCTAAACAACGTTTTTTTGGGCGTGAAAAAATCACACTATAGGCTTTAGCCTAAATGTGACAAAAAATATGTATTCCTTAGATAGTTCTTTCCAACGAGCTATCATACACCTAAAACGAAGATCGTATGCAAAAGTTATGACCCCGAGAAGTTGATGTACCAACTTACCTCATCGGGGCCCACATGACTTTTGGCGCTTCATCTCCTAGGGTTAGGTTTTTGGATGTTTAGGGTTTTATGATTTATGCTTTACATTAAAAAGTTCTATGGAGCCTCATTGTAACCATCTTCTTGTGAATGAGCGTAGCCGTCACATTTGTTCTCAAAGATAAGATGCCACCATTCCAACAAGCTTGTTTTAGTTTGCATTTTTACAGTTTCAACATATTCTATTTATTAATAGAAGTCAACTTTTACTATATCTCTATTTATTTATTTTCTATACATTTGTATTCCATTTCATTCCATTTATAATTCCGGATCAACATTTTCCTCCATAGGGTTCCTTGGTCCTGTTCTTTCCTCTAGAACAACCCGAGGAACAACACCTTTGTGTTGAAATCACATGGTTTGGGGATATTTAGTAGTGAAGGAGCAAGGAAACTCAATCACACCTCTGGTATAGACCTTGGCATTATCCACTCAATCACACCTTCATTCTAGACCTTGGAATTATCCACTCTGAGAGTGTGCCTTCTAACAAATGGGTTGGGACCATGTCCATTATAAAGGATTTTAGTTCCCTAAGAGGAAAAATTCCGTGTCTCAGATGTAAGTGACCCAGGGAAATTGTTATGATGCCTATCCCCAGGGTACTACCTTAACTACAAAAAATATTTTTGGTTCCCAAGGGGGATTAAATGTTTGTTCAATTAAAGGTTAATTTTATGGCTGATCTTGGCATCATGAACCAAGCATAAAAAGTAAGGTGTGCTTTGTGTATTGGTGATGTGTATGAACAATTGACTGCTAAAACAAAATAATTTGGAAAATAAAATACTGAAATTGAAATTCCAAATATCAAGTGAACTAATCAAAATACTAAGTGCCAACTTTTCTTTTGATCAAATAGAAATAACTTGCATATAAATTCAAAAATCTAAAACAAAAATTACTTTTCCAAATTATGCAATTAAATTCACAAAAAATCCCTATTGTTAAGAAAAAATTTGGGTCCCAAATGGCCTTTTTATTTTCACTAAGGGTTTATGTGAAAATATATACTATAATGGTGTTCTATAACAAAAAAATAGTAAAGCTTGTGGATGTAAGAAACAACTAGAAACTATGCAATGCAACCTAGATCCTATGCCTTTTCCTTTATTTTTTTCAAAATGAAATGGTGTGAAACAAAAATGAAAATGAACCTACAGGAATGAACAACCACTGAAAGACAAATATATAACCTATTTGTAGAGGCAAACAAAGAGCCAAACTATAATGTCCCCACTTTGGGACATCATCACAGTGCAGAGATTTATGATTACCAGAGTAGCCAGATGGATGTTATAGCGAGTATAGGGGTATTTGAGAGGCATTGTGGGGTCCATATTGCATCGATCATCATATTCCATCATTATAAGCCATTCCGCATTGGTTGGATTTGGTTTCGTTGCATTCCAACGATTTCCATGATTTTGACTATTTTGAGCTATAAGTTAATTGTGATCACTGAAGAGGTCATTTTGGGCACATTACTTGGAGGAACCTCTCAGTGTAATAGATCATTGGAATCAGGAGGAGAAACACTACATGATGGGATGGCTAGAAGTGACTTTCAGTGGCCAAGGAAGCCACAAGGAGAGATAAGGAGCTTTTCAGAGGTAAAAAGGTTAATTAATTAATTAAAGTGATTTAATTAATTAATTAAATATTAATAAAATGGAAGTCACTTTGGTCTTCATTTCTTATCCATCCTTCGAAGGCTTATTTTGTATTATCAGAAGATTTTTGTAGCAACTCTGTATCTGTCTTGTCATGTGCATTCCAAATTAGCATCTTCATTGTAGCGGTTTCTCTATTTTATGAATAAGCCGGTTTGAGATGTTTTGGCTTCACATCACATTGCATATGGTTGAGGTGTGTTCCGTGGTTGTCTCTTCTTATTATTTTCTGCATACACACATGCACTGGCTTATTCATTAAACCTTAAGGTTGAAATCAAGAGGCCATTCAGCAAGTAAGCACAAGTAAACAAATAGATCAATAAAATGTTTGTGAGAGGAAATACTGCAACCAGGAAAAGTTTTAAAAGACACCAGTAATGATGATCCTGCATAATGGCGTCATTCTGGTGGTCTCCAGGCTTAAAACTCCACCCTGGAAACTGAATGGGTCTTTCCATGAGGATGGAAATGGATAGTTGGAAAGAAATGGATAAAATATCCTTTGAGATAACATGCTTTGAAGTCATGTATGAGTAGAGCTAGAACATGGCCTTCCACAATGCAGCCTATAGAAATCCCATTGGAGAAAATGGGAATGTTTCTGGGGGGATCATCTGGGTGAGGAAGAAAGAAACAACTAAATGGAAGGAAGGAGAAACCCCACCCATTAGGAGCACTGGCACCTCCTGGGTTGCAGGGTGCAGCTAGGAACAGTCATGGGGTGTAAGGAGTAAGGTAAAAACATATCATTGATGTGCACTATGATAGTGATGATGAGTTGGGCAGTCAGATGAGTGTGATGACTCTCTTGGGAGGCTATTGATAGTGACTCTACCTCAGAGGATAGTAGTGTGACTCTTGCATAGGAAGGCCTATTAATTATGCATGCTTAGGAGTGGATAAACTTACTTATATAGATGGATGGAAGCTGGATGGAGACAAAGATGCCATTAGCACGGGTGTAATAAAGACATATCCCTGCATTGATGTCTTCTGTCTCGTGAGGTAGTGACCCACAGTGAGAACCCTGTGTTTTCACCCTATAGATAAACCCACACCTCCCTATGGAAGCATGACATCGTCATCTGTTGAGACATCCATGATAAAATCACATGAGGAGATGGTGGCAATCAGGAGCATGGTGGATGAGCTTAGATACACACCATGGGGCGGAGCCCTGAGATCGAGGAGAAGTATAAAGAGATAGGGACCCTCAGGTGATCAACTGAGAGATTGAGAGTCATAGGAACTCCATTAGTTAGTGATTATGGTGAGATGGTGAGCACTTACACTTCGAGATCATACCATTGATGAGGATGCACTTTTAGTAGTCAGGATATTACTATGTGTATGGATACATCCTCTATAGGATCAGGCACAAAGCCTTGTGATAGTAGCGAGTTAGAATTGCAGGAGGATCTATTGCTCATCTGAATCTGATATTAGATTGAGAGGAGATATCCATCTAGTGATAGGATCACGATTAGCATGAAAATTACCCTAGTATACCCAGTAGACAGTGGATAGATCAACACATCATCTTATGCAAAGGGTGTTCTTTGGGATTCTGGAGTTGTATGGGGGTGACACCCTTGATGAAAGTCACGAGATGGCACCTCCGAAAATTATGACCATGTCCGAAGTCACCACTTGCTTGCTTACAAATTATGGGGAATAGTGAAGGCTATAGTCAGTACTAAGACATATGATGACATGCATGTAGTGATGGAAGATTCTTGTGGAGAAACACTCCGATGCTTTAAGAGTAGCTCGAATGGAGGATTTTCCATGGATGATTTTCCACACTCCTGGAGAGTATCTATGATAGAGATTATTTACAGCAAATTGTTAGCCGGATAAGGATTATCTGAGGAGTTGGTAAGATGTATCAAAAGCAGGAGCTCTGAGGAAGGAGATTGAGATGGAACCCAACCTACTCGGGAGTTTGAGAGAACTTCGAGATTCTTAGAGAAGCCTACAGACCCATGGCACTAAGAATCAAAATCTAAGAACATATGAGTCTCACGAGGAGATCCATAGAGAGATCCATTTCATCTGCCTTAGTGGACACTCGGATGTATCAGTCGATAGAATTGTGAGAGGATGTTGATGATCTATGAGAGGAGCACCAGTTAGGACACTACATTTGTATCATAGGAGTTGATCTCCATATAGAGATTGATCAATGTCATGAGATCATGATCACAGCATGAAGTTGTAGGAAGTGACAAAGTATGCGAAGCATACAATGATGATGATAGCTCCACGAGACATGCTACAAGATGTATGGTACAGGATTGGAGAGTGTCTTGCTCATCGAGGGAGAGACACACTTAAGAACATCACAGTGTTTCCTCCTTTTAACTTATATGGTTATGAGATCTCACCTTCACCATTTGATTTCTGGGTAGGAGATGGAATTGGTTACTGATAGTTGGAGGATTGCTTTAGATTGTACGACAATTGGGGTTTAGTGATGATTACAGGCAAGCAATTATCATGGATACCAAGGGACAAGCTTGGTCAAATCCTTAGGATTGACCAAAACATGTGATGCCTTCCAATCCTACAATTAAACTCTGAGATATATTCCTTTTCCAACCATTTTATCATTGACAATAGCATGAGGAGGATAGCGGATGAGCATAGGAGCTTCGATAGTGTCAAATCTCTCTGCAGAGGGAGCGAGTTAGAGAGAGTGACTTCCAGGAGTTTTCTATGGGACCCAGGAGCCCGTTTTGTTAGTATGATGCTCATGTTGACCTAGGTTGCTCTAGAGAGCCACACACACTCCACCTTGGTTTGGTTTGAGTGGGTCCTACAATTACCCAGCTCCTATAGAATTGAGACATTTCCTTCGCTTGATCATCATGATAGGGCATGGAAGTGTTTGGACTAGTACTTCTTCTCTGATTTCCTTCTGATATAGTTTAAGGCCAGTGGAAATTACAGTAGTCCACGAGTATTTAGAAGCGAGGATCGAGATCCATTATATATATAGGACAAGCTTGATGCATTAGTCCAGTAGTGTGCGAGGGCTAGCATGGTGATAGCGAGAGGGTTAGCATGGGACCCGAAGTTACCCGAGTTGAAAATTTCATTGGTATGAGGTGCGAGTGGACCTTTTTTGGGGAAAGTTGTTCTAACTTTTGATTGATCTTTAGTGTTGAGAGGAGTGTATCGCTTGCAGGTGTCTCACGGAGATCTTGCATCACCTCAGTCCGGGCATCATCATGTGCATTTGATGGAGACCATGTGGATCTTAGTAGAGATTTGGAGGATGGACTAGCTTTCGAGATGAGGCCATGTGTCATGTCGAGGAGAGTTCACAAGGTTGATATCTTTTAGGACTATGTAGTATTGTAGTTCACTACGATATAGGATCCGAGGGGTGAAATTATTACTATTGTTCATCCTTGTATGGGTTCTACTATATATCCCATAGGTAGACATGGGATCTTGGTATCTTATTATTTGGGGATAGTTTGGTTATTGCTTGAGGACAAGCAACAATTTTTTCTAGTAGGGAGGTATTATGTCCCCACTTTAGGCAGCATCATCGGTCTGATTTATGATGACCAGAGTAGCCAGATGTGTGCTAGAGTGAGTACAGGGGTTTTTTGAGAGGCATTGTGGGGTATATCTTGCATCGATCATCATATTCCATCATTATAAAGCCATTCCACCGCAGGTTGTCTTTGGTTTCATTGCATTCACGATGATTTCCATAATTTTGACTATTTGAGCTATAAGTTAATTGTGATCACTAAAGAGGTCATTTTGGGCACTTGGAGGAACCTCTAGGTGTAATAGCTCATTGTTAGGTCCGGGGGAGGAGAAACACTCACAGTGGGATGGCTAGAAGTGACTTTTAGTGGCGAAGGAATCCACAAGGAGATAAGGAGCTTTTTAGTGGTAAAAAGGTTAATTAATTAGGTAAAAAATTGATTTAATTAATTAATTAAATATTAATAAAATAGAAAAATAAAAAAAAAAAAAAAAAAAAAAGTATAAAGGAAAGGCAAGATCTACTCATTCATTCATGTATGATCTTATTTTTGATATCACGGCACAGCTAGTAGGCCCAACTCCTTGGGGGTTTTGAGGTTTTGACTTAACAAACCCTGAAGGACGATTCGGTGGAGAAAGATTCCACCTAGATTGTCCCAATCTTGGTGTGGAGATACAATACTCTCCCAAACCATTCTAGATCCAGATTTACTTAGTTGCAGGAGAGTTCTACATGGAGTTTCATGTCTGATAGAGGGCACACCGGTTAAAGGGTTTTCCAGCAAGAGGGCACACCATCCTTGGAGAGATATTCATTGTAGGAGATTGGCGGGGTTTTTGGAGATTCCATCACTTAGGTTCTTCTTGCAGGTCTTCACCAGGCAGGGTTTTTGGAGATTCCATCACTTGGGTTCTTCTTGCAGGGTCTTCACCATCATTCCTAGTGCTTTCTGAGAGGGTTTCATGGTTCATATTATTTCCTAGAGCAGTGGGACGAATTGAAGAGAAGAAGGGCATTTCTGAGATTCAGATCTAGTCAATTTTGAGGAGTCACACTTCAGATCTGACCTTGAGACTTCACCTAGTGACTTGCATTGTCCCGATCTATATTTCTGGAGAGTTTCAGAGCATTTGGATGCCTCCTTTAGTAGGGCCAAATTATCTAGGGCTTTAGTCATCCAGTGGGGTGCACCATTCAGTGGAGGATTTCAGATCTACAGGGATTGAGAGTGGATTTGGAGATTTGGACACCTGGGTTGTCCTTATAGTTGCCCGATCTATTAGTTGGCACCTTTCTTGGGGTGATTGGACATATTTGACAACAGGGCCGAAATATTGAGGAGCTTCAGCACTGCAATAGGGCGTGGCACCTTCCAGCTTGAGGGGTTTGGACGTGGCATTGGTCTTCATTTCTTATCCATCCTTTAGAGGCTTATTTTGTATTTTCAAGAGAATTTTGTAGCATATCTATTGTCTATCTTCTTGGCCATCTATTGATCATTCTAGATCGACATCTTCATTGTAGCAGGTTTCTCTATTTTATGAATAAAGCAGTTTGAGATGTTTTGGCTTGTCTATCACATTGCATATGGTTGAGGTATGTTCCATGGTTGTCTCTTCTTATTATTTGTTGCATACACACATATAAACACATTAGTAAACCCTAAGGCTGAAATCAAGAGGCCATTCAGCAAGTAAACACAAGTAAACAAATAGATCAACAAACTATTTGACAAAATACCACAACCAGAAAAAGTTTTAAAAAGACACCAAAACAGTGATGATCCTTGCATAATGGCTTGGGATCATTACACAAACCCCCAAAAAACCACTTGAGGGAAAGGTACTAAGACCCCTTGGGGGTTTGTTCCTCAATCCCTTGGGCTTGAGAGGGTTTTTAAGCAAGAAAGTAAATTAAAAATGAACCGGGCATATACAAGCCTTAAACAACAATGGAAACAACCTAACAAAGTATAAGAAATTGAAAAATATCAGAAATTTGGTTAGTGTAGAAAGGTACCTAAAACAATGCATTGACCAATGAATATGTTGGGGTCGTTTAGTGCATTTACCAATGCTATAAATGGGCTTGATAAGTGCGATCAACAACAATCTTGTTGACCTATTTTAGTGTTTTGTTCCTTGGGGATTGATTTGCACGTGTGATTTTCCGGCTCCTATAACTAGCAAACATGAAAATAAAGTTACAGGAAGTTAGAAACCCTAAAAAAAATCATAAAATAAAAGAAAAATAGATCAATGAAAACCTTTACCACACACCCACAACTAGGGATCACTAGATTGGTTTATATTCCCAATGGAGTCTCCATTATATTTGTGCAAATATACAACAAGGGTGAGCGGATCTGCAAACTTTGTGGTTGCTACAAATCTACACAAAAATGGGTTTGGAAAACTAAAAACCTATCTTTCCATAAAGATATTTATCATAATATCTCTGCTATTTACTGAATATAAAAGGCATGCAATATAAAATAAACATGAACAATAGTAAATTCAAAGAATAAATTAAATCTTCATTACCCAGTTTGGAAAAGGAAATAGACACCTGTGGAGAAATATTTGAAGACTTGGATCCTCTTGTGGCCTCTCCTTGGGAGGGTTATTTTCTTCCTTGAATATGTGGCCTTGGTTTCTTCTCTCCTCCTCTAGCTATATATGGTTGTTGTAGTGACGAATTCCTTCATAAACTAGGGTTTTAAATGAGAAAGGGGCAAACTAGGGAAAAATATACAATGAAGGAGAGGAGAGAAAAATGTGAAATGAGAGAGTGAAAATGAGGGGATTGATGAAATGGGGTGAGACGCCTCCTTTTATAGTAAAAACATGGGATTTTCTCATATTTTTTCTTTTTGAAATTAAAATTAGGAGGGAAAGTCACAAAAATAATTAATTAATTAATTAATTAAAATTAAATTTTAAAAAGTAGGTTTTAATGTTAGTTAATGGAAATATTGCGTGAAAGTGGTTTTTTTTTGGCCTTTTAAGTGAAATCAGCTTTAGGAAGGGGTCCTAAAGTTAATTCAAGGGAATATGCTGTAATAGATCTATATTAAAATCCATACTATAGTTGGAGTATATCTTTACACCTAACATTTTGGTCTAGGTGGGTCATTTTTATGTGATAACTAGCTATATCAGGTGGGCATTATAGATTTGGTTGACCTATACAAAGAGGTGGCATGGTTATTCAACCATTTAATTGGACAAGAGTCCATTGCCTTCATGTGTAGGTATATAGTCTTCATCATTTACTACACCTTACTAAAAATTGATATTTTTTATTGGGCTAAGACGATTCAAATGATATTTTACATGAATTGGCTAATTTGAGTATAAAAATACCAAGAGATTTTATAAGTATTTCTACATAATCTTTGTCTTGGTTTTTAGTATGACCCTCAAATTTTTACCTGTTAGGGTAGGCATGGATTTGAACATTGAACATGTCTATCATATGTACCTATTATTATGGAAACATAGATCTTGACATCATTTCTTTGAAATTCAATATTGTTTTTTAAGGAAGGTAAAATATATTATTTTGGGAAGAGAACCCGATTCCCTGACACTTGAGGCAAGGAATTTTCTAACCAAGAAGGCCCACATTTTTAGGAAGACAATTTTATGTATAATGGGATGTATGGTTTTGAAAGAAAGTTGGTTTTCCTTCCTAAGTTTGTCTATGATCGATTCTTCTTGGAAGAGGTGGCCAAAAAACATGTGAAATAAGGAAATTTAATTTATTTCAAGAATAAGAAACAATTCATATATGCACCTTTTCAATTCTATGGAGTGTTCATAAAGGATTTTTTTGCATTTAAATGATAAGGGACAAATATTGAAATCCATTAAATTGTGAGAAGCACCTACAACCCCTGGACATGGTCCCCAACACTTATTTCTAAACCATTTATAATCCTTTGGATATATTAAATGCTTTCTTGAATTCATGACCTTTAAGGAAGGAAGGTCAATGAGGATGTTGTAGTTGAAGTAGAAGTTCAGGATGGGAATAGTTACAGGGACCAACCTCTATATGGAGGGTAAAGAACCTTGACCTACCTGAAGTTTCTTACACAATAATAAGTGCAAATGATAATACTAACGTCCAAAGAAAAAGAGAGAAGATTATGAAAGATGATGAACTATACAAGGAATCCAATGAGCTATATGATCAAAGGGGAAAGTAAGTTCTACTTCTAGGGGGGTACTATAGGAGGATCTCCTAGAAATGTTTTAATTTCAATTGAAAAGACTACCTCCTCCTTCTCTACAAGTGGATGTAAAAATAAGACTGGTAATATTTCTAGTAACAATGGTGGTTAGAATAACCATAAGAGGCTAATAAGGTAAAATAAGATGCCATTCCCATCCCTTTTAAGAGAAAGAAGAGTGTAAATAACGAGTAGGAACTATTATCCAAGGGAAATATTGAACAATAGGTTGACCTTGCTGATAATAATGAAATTTGGGATGATGTGAT
>SNQJ01S0115403.1:0-16164 GCA_010110895.2 Picea sitchensis
ATAAATAAAAATTGACTTTACAAGCATACCTAAAGCTATCATAAAAAAAATCCCTCACACAAGCATGAGTCATATAGGATCAGCTAGTATAACTTTAAAAAAAATCTTGGTCCCTCATGACCACCAACCCACTGATTGTATGCAATAGCTCTAGGATGCTCTATAAGGGCCTTTTTGGAGAACATGTCAGCCTCTTGATTCTCTTCTTTGTAGACATGGGCAAAGGTGATGACATAAAAGTGCTTGATGAGTTCCCTTACCGTGTCTTTTCCGCGGTCTATGGAGATAAACTACAGAGAACCAATATTATTAAGTCAATCAATAACAATTTTTGAATCACCAATGACGTGGAAATATGTGATAGAAATTCTATCAGCCAAAGTAAGGACAACCCAAGCTCCCAAGAGTTCTGCTCTTATGTTTGTACCTCCACCACAATTGAGAGTCCACTTGTAAGTTGTGTGTTCATTGAGCTGTATAACCCCCCCCTGCTCCACTTAGTTCCCCATTCATTTGAGTTGCCTCGTCGAACCATCCAATGATTCTATGATGAGGCAAGATATGGATTGAACGTCTAATAGATCGCTGGGTTTTTTGGATACTATGGCAAGACACAACAACAATAGATAGGAAGAAGACCTTCTCCATAGATGGGGACTTAGACTCATAAATTGCCAAGTAACTTTCATTCCAAATGAACCAACATACGAATGCTAGAAAGGTTGAGAGACTATAGTTCCTTCTAGCCCATAATTCAAAACATTCAAACACTATGGAACCCGTCCAGCCTATGGCAAGCTTGAAATGAACTTTGATCTTTTTCCAAACAAAGCATGTAAATGGACATTGGACAAATACATGAAATACAAAATCCTCATTACCTATGCATAGTTGACAAAAACCAGGCCCTTTCCATTCTCGCTTGTGGAGATTGATCCAGGTAAGCAATTTATATTCTATGAGGAGCCACGCAAACAGTTTGATCTTTTGTGGGCAATCCCAGGTCCACAAATTTCTCCTCCAACCTCCAATTTTGTTCTTCCACAACTCGGTCGCCAATGCATTATATACATTCTTTGTTGTTAAATGACCAATACAATCGCTCCCCATCCACCTTAACTCATCCTGTCTGTCAGATAAAGTTATGCTCGCTCCAATCAAACTCATTCTGTAACCGTCCCATTCAGAAGCAAGATCGCCCTCCAAGCCCAAGTCTAAACTATTAAGCCAATTTGAGCATATCAAGCCCTTTCCCATCCCCAGGATTTCATCCTTTCCAATAATAATAGAATCCCTCGCCCCCAGTTTCCACGCTAGCCAGTGCACAGGGAAAGGTAAAGCATTCAACAAATTCTTCCATGTTTGGGAACTCGTGGATGCAACTGGAACAGATGTGTGCAACCAAGTTAATATTGAAATGTGAGGAAGATATTTATCTTTTAAAACCTGCTGACAGATACCAGGGTGCAACAATCTGTGCCAAAATGATTTTGTAGCTAAGGCTCTCGAGAAACACAAGATGTTTCTAAGCCCCCAACCACCTAACTTTTTAGGCTTTGCTAAAGTCTCCCACTTGCACAAGTGATAGGATGATGGATGTTTTACGCCAGACCAGAGAAAAGAAAATACCAACTTACGGATCCTATTCAGAACTGTAATCGGGATGTGAGCCAAGGCCAACCAATACACCGGTTGGCTTTCAAGCACCGCCTTTATCAAAACATATCTACCTCCCAATGTAAGAAAGCGATTGCACCAGTGATGGATTCTATGCTCATATTTATGCAAAAGCCACAACCAATCCACCACCTTATAGCTATCCATCTTTAAATAATAACCCGAGTATTTAAACCCAGTCGATAGACTCATGATACCAAAATGAAACATTTCAATCAAATTATTAAGAAAACCCTGTTGTACACCAAAATGATGGAAGGTTGACTTGTTTCCATTGATCTCCAATCCAGAAGCACCACAAAATGCAAATAAAAGAGTATGAATTTCCTGCCATTCAGTGATAGAAGCATTTGACATAATTAACATATCGTCCACAAATAAGAGATGGAGAATTCTTACCATCCGAGAGACTTTAATGCCCGTCAAATTCCCTTTCGTATGACTTTTTTTCAGTGACAGGCTCAGCCCCTCCATTACAAGAATGAACAACAAAGGAGACAAAGGACATCCCTGACGCAATCCTCTACCAATGTTAAAGATTTTGTAGCCTCCCCGTTGATCAAAATGGAAAAATATGCAATGACAACACAACCCATAATCCATTTAGTCATATGATGTCCAAATTCACAATGTAGGAGCATCAACCTTAGGTAATCCCAGTTAGTGCAATCATATGCCTTTTTCAAGTCCAACTTCAATATAACAGCCTGTAATTTCTTAGCTTTAATACTGTGAAGGCACTCCTGTGTTGTTCCAATGGAATCAAGTATATGCCGTCCCTTTAGAAAACCCAATTGTTCCTCATACAAAGTACGAGAGAGAATCAATCTAATTCTCCTTGCTATGATCTTTGTAATGATATTATAACAAAGATTACACAAAGCAATAAGACGATAGTTGGAGAAGGATAATGGGTGATTGGATTTCAGAATTAGAGCTAGAAAGGAAGAGTTAATCAGACGAATAACTTTGCCTTGTATTCTATAATCCTCAACCATAGCAAGTAAGTCAGGGCCAACCATGTCAAAGAAAAAAAGGAAAAATTCAACTGTCCACCCATCCGGGCCAGGACTTTTATCCTTGGCAAAACCTTTAAGAACGTCTGATAATTCCTCCAAAGTTATAGCCTGCTCTAAAGATGAGACTTCTTCCTCCGAGACAAGATTTGGATAAAGACTGATAGTCTCCAACTGCGCCTGCAAATTGGTTTGCCCCGTATCTTGAAAAAGGGAGTGGAAATAAGAAACAGCTTCATTTTTTATAGATTCATGACCCGAGTGAACTCTACCTGCATCATTAGTTATATCCCATAGATGTTTTTTATTCATCCTATAGCTCGCAAATCTATGAAAAAACTTTGTGTTTTTATCGTTGCTTTTTATCCAGATGGCCTTGCTCTTCTGCCACCAACTTTCTTCTTCGGCCAATAAGAATTTGTTGCGTTCCACCTCCAATAGGCGCAAGCGTTGATCTAAGTCAACAGTAAAAGTTCCATTATATTTCTGAACATACAGCTGTTCCAAATCAGCGTCCATCCTTGTTAAAATATCTTGGTCCCGGATTAATTTAGCCTTTGACCAAGATTTGACATGACTTTTTAGCAGTGTAAGCTTTTCAACGAGTCTTCTTTGTGCCCCTTCAACTAACTCAAAACAATTATCCAACCAAACATCCCTTGTTAACTTTGCAAAAGATTCATCCCGTAACCAAACATAATTGAACTTAAATGGATGCACAATCATTTGTATGCCTATATCTAGTTGTAGAAAAATAGGAGTGTGGTCGGATAAGAAGGGGGAATCCACCCACAATCTATACCTCATAGCTGGTCCAATCAAATCCTCTGCCACATAAAATCTGTCAAGTCTTTTTGCAATGCTTGAGTCTCCCAATCTGCCATTGCGCCACGTAGGAAAAAAACTCAGTCGGAGCCACGTCCACCAAGGGAGAATTATCAAATAAATCTTTGAAAAAGAGCGCCAAAGGATCTATCAAGGCAGCTGGTCCCCAAATCTCATCTGAGCTTAAGGTAAAATTCAGATCCCCTGCCAAAATCATATATGTATGAGCTAATAGACCCCTATCTTCTAGTTTTTTTCTAGAATGTCTTTCGATCTGTGCAAGGACCATAAAAATTAAGGAGAGTAAGTCTCCTTTCATCAACAAGACTGGAACCTGTCAAAAAAATGCCACCACAAGTGAGAACCGAAGAGAAAACAAAATATTGAGGATCCCATGNAGTGTAAGCTTTTCAACGAGTCTTCTTTGTGCCCCTTCAACTAACTCAAAACAATTATCCAACCAAACATCCCTTGTTAACTTTGCAAAAGATTCATCCCGTAACCAAACATAATTGAACTTAAATGGATGCACAATCATTTGTATGCCTATATCTAGTTGTAGAAAAATAGGAGTGTGGTCGGATAAGAAGGGGGAATCCACCCACAATCTATACCTCATAGCTGGTCCAATCAAATCCTCTGCCACATAAAATCTGTCAAGTCTTTTTGCAATGCTTGAGTCTCCCAATCTGCCATTGCGCCACGTAGGAAAAAAACTCAGTCGGAGCCACGTCCACCAAGGGAGAATTATCAAATAAATCTTTGAAAAAGAGCGCCAAAGGATCTATCAAGGCAGCTGGTCCCCAAATCTCATCTGAGCTTAAGGTAAAATTCAGATCCCCTGCCAAAATCATATATGTATGAGCTAATAGACCCCTATCTTCTAGTTTTTTTCTAGAATGTCTTTCGATCTGTGCAAGGACCATAAAAATTAAGGAGAGTAAGTCTCCTTTCATCAACAAGACTGGAACCTGTCAAAAAAATGCCACCACAAGTGAGAACCGAAGAGAAAACAAAATATTGAGGATCCCATGATACAAGTAGGCTGCCCGAACTACCAACTGAACTTACTGCACACGACATCCAATCCGGCCTGAGGGAAAACATAAAATCCCTTTCCCTTTCATGAGTCGTCAGTGTCTCTTATAGAAAAATAACATTGGGTGTCGTCTTTGATAGGAGTCTGGGCATAGAGGCCAATTTTAGGGGCCCTCCTACCCGTCTAATGTTTAGTGATAGTAAAATCATGACTTAGCCCTTGAGAGGGCTTTGATGCCTCTAAGCGCCCCTTGGTCAATAGTAGAAAGAGAAGGGTTAGATTATAAGGTTTGGTTTGTACCTGCTTTTTTTCGGGCACTTCTAGTCTTAACAGGTGAAAGCTCGAGTCCCAAACCCCGAGACCATGCAAGATTCTTACCAGTCGAAACCTCTGATACTATAGGATATAGAATCAAAGTATTGGGTTCCCTCGATACCACCTCTTCTTTCCTTAAAAATGTTGGGATAGGTACAGGACTATTCACCTCCCTATAAGAAGGCACTAAATCGAAAAGCATTATATCCAATGAGTGCTCACTAGCAACAGGTTCACCATAACTCGAAAGAAGGGGTGAGCCCTCCGACAACAGGTCATTTTGTACAAAGTTAGTCGAGACAAGAGTATCTTCAAAGGGAGGGTGAGACCGACTCTCATCTAAGCAAGTAGCCATAGAAGTAACAATCAACTCAAGAAAAGAGGCTAATACCTATGGCTCGCTAACCAGAGCCTCAGAAGTTTCAGTCACCCCAGTAACAAAAGTCTCCGCAGAAAAAATAGAGTCGAGATGGTCTCTTTCCCATGCAGTTAACGTACAATAGAGAGAAGGAACGTAAAGTCTCAACTTACTAACAACGATAGGGTTCGTGGAAGGTGGATTGTCCAAATCATAATCTCTCGGGTAGTTACCCCACTCCAGCGCTTGCACCTCTGGGGAATAGCCATTTGTAACTGTTTCCTCTAAAAGTGGTGCGTTGAAAGGCAATCCGTAAGGATGACAACATTCCTTTTTGAGGTGACCAGTCTGCCTACAATGCGAGCATCGAAATGGAATCCCAAGGTAGTCCAACCTCTGAGCAAACACCATGTCGCACCATTCAATATCCAATGTATCTAGCAACCCACCATGGACGTCCACCTCCACAAGTATTTTAGCTATTCTTTTATCCCGTGAATGCAAAGTATCCTCATCAATCTTAATGAAACGCCCCAAGACATTTCCAATAGCCCCCAAGGCTTTTGAGTTCCACAACTGCAACGACAAGCCAGGCAGTAAGACCCAGAGATGCCTAAAATTGAAATATTCAGTTGTCGGGTCAAATTTGAGTCTCCACCTCTTTAACATAAGGTTGTCGCCTTCAAAAACCCATAAATTATCTAGAATCTTCACAGAGTCTTCAAGATTCTTAAAGACGAATCCAAACCAACCCCTCGGTAAGGTTAGTAGCACCAGAGAGTACCCTAGAATGGGTTCCTAAGTGGCCTTCATCCACTCCAACATCGATAGTTTACACAATAAACAATAGGCTAGTCTACCCACCAACGCACACATGGCGAGTGAGCAAGACTCTTCCAGCCCAATGTCCATCCCTAACACCATAGAACGCTTCGTTCTTTTGGGCTTCCACACTCTCGTTGAAAGTTTTGAAGAGTGCCTCTTCCCCACCAAACCCCAAATAGGTTCCTCCAAAGGCGGATTATACTGTGTCGCGTCCCGTTCGCGAATCTCAGGTGTATCCTTAGAAAAGGTACCAAGAGTGCAGTCCGCTAGGTCTAGTCCTACACCACACTCTGTCGTCGCAAAACAACCATGAAACCGTGGAGCCTCCTTACGAACCAGAGAACACGACGAAGGTGGTTGTGATATAGTCTTTGGAACAGTGAAGGGTGCGGGAAGAGTATCCACCAAATGAGTAGATGGAACAAGCAAAGAAAAATTAAGACATCCATTAATACCTCAGTTCTTACAAATCGCATCGACCATCGAAATGAAGTTAGGGTGATCCCAAGGATACATCGCTTCCACTCCTAAGGGATAGTTGACCTCATCTCCCATTATTATAACCACCTAACCTTAAAAACACTACAAATAACCAGTCAATACAATGTTCAAGGTGTGAAGTGGCGCGACGAGAAAGGGTTAAAGGCCAGAGCTAGTCAGAGAACGAAGCTTCGAAAAAACAGACAAACCAAAATGTAAACACCAACTCAGAAAGCTTGTCAAATCAAGTTTAATGTGCAAAATCTAACTCATATGTTTAGATGCCATATTTTTGTTATTAATAACTTATTTTACAAGTTGTTTCGTCACATCTTACCATGAACAATCCTTGATTTTCTTCACATTACCATCGTAAGCTAGTTTTTCGATTTAATATTCACTCCATCCATGTCAAACAAAAACCTTTCAAACAAAAACCTTTTGATCTAAAAGATGCTTTAAAAATTATTTAAAAATATACATAGACTTATATCTTTGGACTAAATTTTTGACTTATCCTTAGGATAAGGACAGGATCTTTCAAAATTTAAGTTTATGATTCAAGTAAAAAAGATTAAAAAAAAAATCGGTTTGAAAAATAAAATAAAAAAGATGATAAAAAAAATTAAAAGTATTTAACTTTAGAGTCAAAATTAATATTTAAATATTAAAGATTTTGGTTAAAATTTCATGGACATGGTTTAAATTGAGATTGATGTAAAAATAGTTCAGAATAACATTGAAATTTATCTCATATTTTTTTCAAAAATCATTAGAATTTTGCATTTAATTATTATAAAATTGAAATTTATCTCATATTTCTTCCAAAAATCATTAGAATGTTGCATTTAATTATTACAAAATTTAGGTCAAATTTTAATAGAAATTTTAAAAAGAAATTGAAAAATATGTTAATGTTGTTATAATTAATATAGCTTAGTAAACAAAAATTAATATTCATTCTATAAATTAGTTTCTTATTATGTTAATTTAATCAGTAAATTGTTAATTATTAATTTTAATAATATATATTTTAATTTACTAAAATGTTTTATTGATTTTAATATGTTATAACTAATTTTTTGTTAATTGGATCTAGTTAGAGTGGTTGAGAGGAATGATTGTTATCCTCCACATCCAATTTCAATTCCTATAAGTTTTAGACCTTTGAAGTGAAATAATGCATATAAATTTTTAAGTAAAATATAAAGAACAACAATGACACACACACAATACATAGAGATTTATATAGCCGCACCTCTATCTTCTTCATCATATTAACTTCACCATTCACAATACATACAATGTATATGTATTATGCAACATTTAAAACACTAATATGTTAACCTAAATTAGATTACAATCCTAATCCAAAAACAACCCAAAATTTTCGGTCGAGACTTGAGTCCTATGTTGCAAAGCCTTGAGCTTCTAACAAATCTAGTCTACCCTCGATTCCATCCTTGAAATGAGAGGAAGTACCTAGCGAGTTTCATTTGATATGTATTCCATAGTCTTAAAAATATATATATTTTAACCAATTACTTGTGACAACATATGAACAAACTTTAGATAATTAATCTAATTATAACTCCACCAGGAAAAAACAATGGTAAATGAAATATAGAAATATATATTATAATTATCACCACAAAAATGTACAATCTAACACATCATATAGGTAAGTGGCAAAATAAGAATTTTATATACAAAAGTATCAGAGTATATCAATGTCACATGTCAAATAAGTCAATAATTTCATCAATCACACAAGTTAATAACAATACCATTCAAGTCAATACTATTATTAGTTTCATAATAATAAAAAAATTCAAATGATATGATTGTGCTCATGCTCGTGATTATGATCAATAATGTTAGGGAGCTACAAAGGAACGAGATGTAGAGGTTTGCGTGCAGCTTGAGCATGTACTTGTGTAGATATAATTACACAATAATTAGAAATTAGTAAACATATTTCAAAATCTAAATGTTTTGTTACAGTGATATATGAACACATTTCATTGATCCATATCTAGTGGGTGAGTCAAAATCTCTCAATGGCACTCAAAACAAATTCTTAAAACAAAAATTCAAAATCCATTTAAACTTAAAACCTCTCGAATATGTATGTGAAAATGTGTCAATTTGATTGTCTAATGTTTAATCATAGCAATAGAAATTAGAAACAACAACCAACACTATAGCATTCACACAATGCAAAGGTGTAACCCTCATAGGGATTAAACTCCATTTATTATGAATTTTAGAGAGAGGTCTATCAGTGAATATCTACATTTGCATTTGTGCATCACCCATGGGATTCCACATCTACATCGTTGTGTTTACAATCCCTAATACACTTAGTAATGATGTAGAGTTTTGTTCTTTCCTCAATGAATTCCCCTCTAGTATGGCCTGCAACAAATTTCTTATGTTAATGGGATCCCTCTATCAACCCCCTCAAACAATTGTCTAATATCCAAGTCGATTCCTTAAGCTCTCCAAACTCTCTCCCCTGTAGTGTCTCTTGTCCCCCTTTGAGTTGACTTTCTCTCTAAAGTTAATTGGGATCCCTCCATCAACTTTTCTCAACCAAAGTCCAATCTCTAAGTCAATTCTTTAAGCTCTCCAAACTCTCTCCCCCGCATTGTCTCTAGTCCCCCTTTGAGTTGACTTTCTCTTGACAACCAATTATAGTTTATTTGAATGCTTGAGGTCTTTGAAGTTAAGCAACAATTTGTTTTCCTTGGTTAACCGATGCCAATTGTCTAAATGACAAACATATTAATTGGATAATTATTGTTGATGTGGCATAAACATGATGTTCTGGATCTAGCCTTTCACCCATTTGCTTGGTCATTCTTTTGAGGTTCAAATACACATCCTCATAGAAACTATTATGATCGGTCAACCTCTATTGTAGCTATCAATCATGCGTTAGTCAACTAATGTTTCCATCAACTTAATCCTTGATCGATCAACTACTCATTGGCTATCCTTCATCAACAATTTCTCATCAAACATTAATATAACCTTTCGTCTTTATGTCAACATTATCCATTAGCGTGCATCCATTGTTGCCATCGAATGTCCATTAATGTGTTATCCAAGTTCATTTTGCTCAGCTGAACAAATCTTGTTGATTCTACCTCTAGTTGGTTCTTGACCTAGTTAATTTTCCCAATCAACTTAGTCCTTTGTTGAACTAAACGATTCCTATAATTTGTCTTTTCCTATGCAAAAATACAAATTTGTTTTTTTCTTAATATATGTGTATTTTTCGTGGACCATTATAGGTATACAAACAAAACTACAAACATGATAATGGTCAAAGTTCTTAACCTCAATGCCAATGACTTTCATCTTTAATATTAATTGGACGACACTAATGGTCAAGAAAATGTATCCAAATCAAAAACTATAATTGTCTTTAATATATAAATTCTCAAAACCTCACTTTGAATATTTTTCTTGTCATTATCAAACTTATTATAATGTATAAATTTCAACAAAAGGAACAAAGATGCATGATGTTGTTATCTAACAATCTTACTAAATATTTTAAAACTAAAAAAAATCATAAGAAGATGGTCTCAAAATTATAAAACAATCCATGAAAGACTATTATTTGTGTTGACTGGGAACTTGAAAGTATGTTGGGTTTGAAAAGTATGTGCTTTGAATTCTTCTACAAGCATAAGTGCTAACATGTAAGATCTGTTGGGTTTGAAAAGTATGTGCTTTGAATTCTTCTCTGAGTAGAGGTGCTAACACGTAAGATCTTCTAGGATTTGGGAGATAAGATTGCCCAACAAAATGGTTTCAAAATTCTAGATCAATTCACAAAAGACTATTATCCATGTTGACTTGGGAGATGAGATTGCCGGACAAAATGGTTTCAAAATTCTAGATCAATCCACAAAAGACTATTATCCATGTTTACTAGAACCTAAAAGTTTGTTGGATTTGTAAAGTATATGCTTTGAATTCTTCTTTGAACAAAGGTGCTAACATGTAAGATATCCAGAGAATTAGGAAATGAGATTGCCCAACTTAGCATCCCACACCTTAGATTCTTTAACACTTTTATAACATGAATTAGTTTTAAGTCCCATTTTTATCAATTGTCATATTAGTAACTCAATCAACAATTTTATTTCGTATTCCTCTAATGTGTTTACATGTCATATTTTTTTTATTCTCAATAACGTGTTTTACAAGTTGTTTCGTCGCATGGGGGAATGGCGCTGGAGCGTTTTTTTGGCGGGGGATTTTGTTTGAATCCTAAACACTGGTTTTGTTGCATGTTTTCACGGGGTTGACTACAGGATGGGCGAGATTTATTATGGTTGGAACAGTTTCCATGGTTTCCTTTGTTTCTTGAGGAATCTCTCTGTACTCCTCTTGTTTTTTTCTTTTGGTGGATAAGGTTGGTGGGGTCAACTAAGGCTGGAGAAGAGTCTACTCTTTGGTCTCTAGTAGGTGGTTTTATTTTTCTTCCAGGCTTTTCGGGATTCTCAGACTTTAGTGGCGATATTTTCCATGTATTTTTATTACTAACTTGGTTTTTGATGTCACTGACAGGATCTGGATACTCTGTCTTTTCCCTGAGATTATCGGGCCTGTCTTTTATGGATTAGTTAATGATTCTATTTTGAATACAGAGAAGGGTGATTTGACTGGAAGCAGTGGTGGAGCCCTTTGGTTTGTCTCGAGTCGCCTCCATCATGGATTGTGAGGTCGGCGCTTTGCTTAGCGCGGCTGACGAGGAGCAGTGGGCAAGGAATGGTTTTTTTGAATCGATTGATTCTTTATGTGTCTTAAATAAGAACATCGACCGATCATTAAAAGTTCTTAACGATACCTGCGGTCTGGGAAGAACACCTCAGAAGGCTATCAAATATCCTCTTAACTCTTTGGTAGAAGAACTGTACCTACCTCACTCGAGCACTAAACACGGTAGAAGTCTCCCTCCTTCCTCGAAGATTAACCAAAGATGTATCAAAGGAGAGGCTGCTAGTTTGAAGAGTGGAGAACAGTGCATTAAAAACCTTGAGACCCTCTCAACCTTTCCTTCGGATAGTTTTGTTAAGGTGAAGTGTTTCGCTAAAGTCTGGAAACCTAAGTGACATAAGCGAAGGCTAGTCATGGGGGGCGATGTAGGTTTGGAAGAATCCTGCAACTTGGCGCTCTGCGTTGTAGTTGTTGGGATGGCCTATTGCTCTTGTATTCAGACACAGCTTGAAAAGTGAGTTCAAAAGAATTGGCTTCCTTTTCTAGGCTACTCTCCAACCTTCCTTTCCTTATCTCGGAGATGGTTCGACTTTGTATTTCGAAGCTCAGAAGATACTAATCATATTCTGGAGGTTTTTTGGCAAATTGATGGTGGAAGTCTAATGATTAAAAGATGGAGATTCAGTTTTAACCCAAATACTGAGTATTTTAGCTTTCGACACCTATGGGTGCTTCTTCCAAACTTGCCTCTACAATTGTGGAATCACAGTGCACTGAAAGCGATAAGAGATTGTTTGGGTCGCTTCATTGGGGTAGATGAAGCTGCGATGCATACAAGTGATAAAAGGATGGTGAAAGTTTTAGTTGAGGTGGATACCCATGCGGGTTTATCAGAATTTTTAGAAATAGAATGGAGAGACTTGGTGTTCACGCAGAGGCTGGACTATTTAGGTCTGCCATTCAGATGCTCCAAATGCAGACGGACATGGCACTTGAGAGCTCATTCTACTTTTAATCAGGGTTTAAGCGAGGATAATGGTACATCTGATGAAGACTTTGGTGATACAGTTTCTAGAATAATGGATGATGGTGGTGAAGCAGAGACTCCGACACTCAGCTTGGAGGAAAATACCGAGGAAAAGGACACATCCTTTGTCGATAAGTTAAAATTCTTCTGTCCAAGTAACTTTAACTCTTTATCATTGTGGGAGAGAGAACTATTAAGTAAGAATCCAGGCCCTGTAATAACTTTCGGGGAAGAATTTGTTAGAAGTAAGCCATCCGGGTTAGATGTTCATGTAATGGGTGAATTGGGTGAAAAACCCCAAATGGAGTGCTCTCTTGAAGCTTCGAATCCTACTAATTTACTTTTTCCTCTGTTACAAAGTGATGTTTTGATTATTTCTCCAAAAGACAGGGAGCCTGCTAGTCTACCTGACCTTTTGGTTCACGGCATTGATTTACATTTGCTCCCGGCCTATAGTGAATCGCCAACCAGTGATTCGGTTTTGGATAGGACTCTGTCAGAATTGATCTCCCCTTTAGCAAAGTCCACGGCTCCCATCCCTTTAGTGACGTATAGGGGTAATATTCCTTTGGAATGTTTGGCAGAGACAAGTTTATTGGAGTCTAAAAAATCAACTATTATTCCCTCCTGTTCTAACCCTGCGTGGTCTTGTGGATTGGGTTATGAGATTTCTCCTCTTAAAACGAGAAGTGGCTGACGATTGGCAGGGGCCGGTATCAACAATTTAGAAACCCCTGCTTCTTCTTCTCAACAAAGGGCGCTTAGAGGCATAAAGGCCCAAGCCAGGGTTAAGCCATGATTCTGCTCTCCTCAAATATAAGAGGGGTTGGAGTGATCCGGATTTTATGAGCATAACGAAATGAATATATATTATTAACATATTCTTAACACAAAATAACAGAGATACAATAAAACTGGTTTTCTATTCAATAATGAAATAAGCTGAAACTGTAAAATGCAGCGGAAACAAGCTTGCTAGAATGGTGGTGGCTTATCTCTGAGAAGAGATGTGACGGTTGCACTCATTCGCAAGAAGATGATTACAATGAGGCTCTAAAGGCCTTTTATAATAAACAGGAATGCCAAAAACCCTATACATCCAAAATCCTAACCCTAGGAGATGAAGCGCCAAAAGTCATGTGGGCCCCGTTTGTGTAAGTTAGTACATTAACTTCCCGGGGTCGTAACTTTTGCATACGATCTTCGTTTTAGCCGTATGATAGCCCGTTGGAAAGGTATCGTCGAGGAGATTAATTTTGGGGATTCAATCATGCCATCGTTAATAATTAAGTAGCTCGATCCTGAAAAACCTTCATTTAGGCCCTCAAAATGGCCCCGGAAGTGAAAACTGCTAAAAATAGTAAATTGCCAAAATTGCCAGAAAATTGTTTTGAGCCAGTTGGAAAAGGTGGGTGGCCACCGATATTCATCTAGATAAATCCTCCCTCCTTAGGAAGCAATGGTTTCCATTGCATTGAGTTCCCCCATCAGATGAGGAAATTTTTGCTGAATTTGGCCCCGGGTGAGCCACTTGCCTTGGTGTAGGAGCTGCCCTGCTTTGACGACTCGATAAAGCTGGATCATTTGCTGTCGAGTTCCCTTGATCTGTGTGTCCACAATCTGATCGTTGGATGCCTATTGGATGCAGTCGGGGTTGAGCTCTGTTGGTGTCAACTGTTCTTCTATGTTTGAGGTGTCCAATAATGGTGGGAAATGAGGGCAAAGGAGATCCACGTTGAACACTCGGTGCAGGCCAAGGAAAGGAGGAATGTTGAGCTCAAAATCATTATCCCCCACGACCTTGGTGATGGTGTACAACCCATAACGAAGTGGGCAAAGCTTTCGATGGGGTCCTGTAAGGCATTCTTTCTGCAAGTGCAACCAAACTTTGCCTCCCACCTGAAACTTATGTGGCACCCGATGTTGATCATGGTGTTGTTTGTACTTGTCATTGAACTTTTGTAGGATATCCTGAACCTGTTGGCAGATGTGCTAGATCCTCTCAATGAACCGGGTGGCTTTGTCAGCTTCAGTTGGAACAGGAGATGAGTCGGTTGAGGTGATCGTAAGGGGAAGTGCAACGTCTATAGGGCCCAATGGTTGGAATCCCAACCCCACCTGAAAGGGGATGTGGTTGGTTGAGATATGAAAGGCTTGGTTGTAGTTATGTTGGACATAGGGAAGGCTCTCATCCCATGTGCGAGGGTGCTTTGAATTATACATGCGAAGGATATGCACAACCATTCGATTTACGACCTTGGTTTGGCCATCTGTCTGGGGGTGGAAGGCCATGGATTTGGTTAGCTTGGTGTCCAGCAGTGACCAGAGGCTCGACCAGAATGTGCTGAGAAATCGACTGTCCCTATCTGAGACAATGATTTGTGGGAGTCCAAAATGTACCCAGAATCGTTCAAAGAAGAGCTTGGCAGTAGCCTCTGCTGTGATGTTCTTCTTCCAGGCAATCATAATCACCATCTTAGAAAAGCGGTCAACAACCACAAAAACACAATCATTTCCTCGCTTAGTGGATGGGAGGCCCGACATGTAGTCCATTGAGATGGATTCCCATGGCCTATCAGGAGTAGGAAGAGGGGTGTACAGGCCCTATTTCTTAGTGGTTGGTTTGGCAATAGCGTAGCCAGTGCAGGACCTGATATACTTGTTGACCTCCTGTCACAGTTTCGGCTAGTAGAAATGTTTCTATAGCATCGCCACTGTCTTTTCAACACCGAAGTGTCCTGCCACCTGACTATAGTGGGCTTCCCAGATCAGCTTCGCTCGCTCGCTTGATGGAACACATATATGGCCCAGACGACACAACAACCCATCCTGAAGATAGAAATTATGGACAACTATGTTTGCACCCAACATTTGGTAGGTGGTGGCGAAGTCCAAGTCTGTCTCATAGAGTTGGGGCCATCCAGAGGTCTCATGGCCGCAAGAGTCTAGCACCGTGGTGAGTGTCGCGACTGGTGATCCGTCGAGGCAATCAACGACGCGATTGGTGCTTCCTGTTTTATACTTGATGTTGAGGTGAAATTGTTGCAAGTATGTGGAACACTTTTGATGGCGATCATTCTACAATTTTTCTTGTGTCTGCATAAACTGCAATGGCTTATGATCAGTGTGGATGACTGTCTCCTTTCCAAGAATGTAATGTCTCCACTGGCGACAGGCTTGCATAATGGAGTACATTTCTTTGTCATAAGTAGGGTACTTGCAGACAACATCAAATAGTTTCTAACTATGATAGGCCACGGGGTGGCCGTGCTGAGTGAGAACGACGCACACAACATACTATGAAACATTTGTCTCGATCTCAAAGGGACGCTGCAGGTCTGGTAGTGAAAGTACTGGGGATGAGCACAAGCACTAATTCAGATCATCGAATGCTTGTTGTTGGGACCGACCCCACGCAAATTTTTCCTTACCACCACCCCTGCTGATTTGGTTGAGGGCCCATGCAATATGGGAGAATCCTAACACAAACCTGCGGTAGAAATTGACAAGGCCCAAGAAGCTCTGAAGCTTAGTGAGTGTGGTTGGGGCTGGCCAATCAAAGATGACTTGGATCTTGGTTGGATCCACATGTACACCATGCTGATCAATGATGTATCCCAGGTAATGGACCCTGTCCATGCCGAAGGAGCATTTTTCCAAGTTGGCGTATAGCTTATGCTACCACAGGGTGTGCATAACCTACTGAATATGCGGCAAGTGTTCGACCCAAGTCTTGTTGTAAATGAGAATTTCATCCAGATACACCACTACAAAATTATTGGTGAATGGTCGCAGGATATCGTCCATCATCCTCATGAAAGTGGCCGGAGCATTTGTCAAACCAAAGGGCATGACCAACCATTCA
>SNQJ01S0115404.1:40794-54637 GCA_010110895.2 Picea sitchensis
TCAATAATATTCAATCTATCATTTACATTCATTGACCTCTTCCTGCAGGTCCATTTACAACACATATTCCTACTTATGAGTTTTTGCCATAGTCCTTGGCCAGTTCAGTTATACTTACAATCTGGGGGAAACAGGGTGTTACATCTTCTCACCGTGACCTTTTCCCTGTTGCTTGTACAATTCAGTGGTGCTTTGCAGTGTGTCTAGGTCGTCGACATTAGAAGCAGGAGTGTTGTCACCAGTGTCTTTGTTTTCGTTCAGGTGTTTTTTGAAAAAAGAATTGTCGAAGCCAAGTGTTTGTAAATGTTGTAAAAAAAAATTATTGGGGTCAAACCCTCTTAGGCTTTCAACATATCTTAGGTTCAAGTTGCTAAAATGGGCTGAAAATTCGTCAATTTTGTTGACGTTCCTCAACACGAAGTCCCTGAATTTCCAAGGCAGAGGAATGAACAGTTTTTTTCTCTTCTCTTGGAATAGATGCAACCAGTAGTTGTATTGCCTTGCTACTTATGTAACAAACATTTTGTCTGTAATGTGACATGGAAGGAGAGCAGGTTTTTCCCTGGAGCCAAAAATCCTTATCATAGTGTAATTATCTAGATGTTCAAGTGCTCCCTTCCTGTCAAAAAACCTGGTTGCCTGGTCAGATATCCGGGGAGCCTCTTCTCCTAACAACAAAACTTTGAAAACAGACACAAATCCATTAAAAACCTCATAAAAATAGTGGGAGGCCTTGTGCTTCGACAAGACCTAGTACTAGAACGTTACTGGGTTGAATTCCCAGTTGACCTTCTTGGACAGAGACAGTTTTGGAAACTGACAGCAATGTGCTATCGCAAAAACTAAGTAGGATGTCATATAAAATTTCTTCTCCTTTTTGAAGCTTGACAATTGGGAACAAATTTCACGGGAAATTAGCTTGCCCCAATCAAAAATGTCTTGTTCCTTGACTGGGAAATACAAAATATAAAGAGCCATCTGGGAAATAGTTGTTCTGGACTCCTGTCCCGTTATTCTTGTAAATAACCAGGCAATTTCCCGGTATGGATTTCTAAATGAACTAACCTGCAAGCTTGTGATATCTTCAGGAACTACCACCGAGTCTTCCAAGAACTCGGGTAAGAGGTCCAACCTGTTATTATGCTTTCTTAGAAACTTCTTGGAATCTTCTCCTTTGAACGTCAATGTTGGCTCTGACAATCTTAACATCTGGCGAAAGATCTGAGGTGACAAAGAAATAGAAGAGGGGTCCCGCAATGGAATAATTCTTTGGTCTGAAAAAAATTTATCGACGCACCAAGAGACCAGCTCCTTACAGTCAAAAACTTCAAGGACACAGCCTGCACGAGCAATCCCATAGGTCCAAATTACTTCGTTTTGGGCGGCAGGGGATGAGTAATAAGAATATTCCCTGGACCATTGGAAGTTCTGGTCCTTGCGCCCGAAGATGTTCACTGTATCTCCACAGAAATGTTGTTGAGTTGATGCCATGGGTTTATGAGAACATTTTTTTTCTCCAGACGATGGTTGAAATGAACAGTTGGAGGCGATAATATAACTTGCCGCAAATGTTGGTTCAATGCTTATGAATGGGAAAGCTCCTCGATCCTTTTGCTGATTAATAACGATCTCTATGGGTGTTGCATGATGAACTGTTAGCAGTAAAGCTTATTTATTGCATATTTAGAAGTGCAAAGGTGGCGGGTACGACGAAGAGAAATTAAGGATTGGAGGTTTTGTGAAGGTGCCAACCTGACGACATGAAAACGACATTTCATGATTTTGAAATCAACACTCGGAAGGGATAATATAACGCTCCACAAATCTTGGTTTAATGCGTATTAATAGGATATCTCCTTGAGCCTTTCGTTCATCAATGACAATCTATACGGTTCCTGCACGATGNAAACATTTTTTTACTATAGACAAGTGTGAAGGTCACGGAGATGGGGAAGAGCAAGGAACAAATGGCAAGGTCTGAAAAGTGATCGAACGGGATTCAAAATAGGGTTACAGGGGATACTCGGGAGAGGTGAGTGTCCGACCATCAAATTTTATGTATCGGAATTTTTTACTGCAATACGTGTAAAACGGAAGAGAGCATGATGGGGTAGTTCAGCGACCGGTTTGTGTATTTGTGGAATTTCGAGAAAGTGGCTAAGTATGGAATAGGGAAACGGTCGATCGAACTCATTTTTAGAATCGAGGATTGAAGATTTCGTGAATGGACCAACCCGACGACTTGCAAATGACATTCCATGATGTTTGAAATTAACACTCGGAAGGGATAATATAACCATCCAGAAATTTTGGTTTTATGCGTATTAATGGGAGATCTCCTCAAATCATGGTTTAGCATTAACACTTGCTAATTGCATACTTAGAAATAAGATCTTATATATAATTGCTAATTTCTAATTGCAAAGGGCGCGGGCACATGAAACAATGATTAGGAATTGGATATTTCTTGAATCCACCAACCCGACGATCCGTGAAAGAAATTTGAAGAAATGGCGAAGTATGGAAATCGAACGGACGGGATTCAAAATGGGGTGACAATAGTTCCATAGGAGACGTGAGGACCCAATGGTCAAATTGTATGTCTCAGAAGTTTTCAGTGCAAAACGTGTACCACAGAAGAGGGCATGATAGGTAGACTGTAATACGGAAGACGGTATGATGTGAGTCCGGTTGTAAATTTGTATATCGCGGAAGTCAGGGTACTGTTTACAGGTCACGGAACAGTAGAAATGCAATCTAGAGCCTGTCGACCCAGGAATCCATGGTCGGAGAAGTGGTTGGATATGGAATGGGGAAGCGGTCGGTCAGAGTCATGATATAAAAGCACGAGTGCAAGTTTGCAGGTCACGGAACAGTAGAAGTGCAATCTAGAGCCTGTCGACCCAGGAATCCATGGTCAGAGAAGTGGTTGGATATGGAATGGGGAAGTGGTTGGTCAGAGTCGCGATATAAAAGAACGAGTGCAAATGTGAACTCGCAAGTCCGTCAACCCGCGCAACTAGACATTTTCAGAAAAAGAACTAAGTGATGAGAAAGATAAAGTACAGGGAAAAGAAAAACAAGAATTTGGTTAAGTATAGAAGACGAAAAAGAAGGGATAATATATTCACATCTATAATAGATATCCCATTTCCTGGCAAGATCTTTTATGCATGTTTCTGAAGAAGTTATATACTTAATGCATATACTTGGAAAGAAGTGTGAAGGTGGCGAGCACAGAAAACAACGACTAGGAATTGGAAATTGTTTGAACCCGCCAACCCAACGATCCACGAAAGATATTGCAAGAAATGGTCATGGAAAGAAGTTAGACGGGCTTCAAAATAGGTTGACAAGGGTTCACGACGAGACATGAGGCCGCGACGGTCAAATTGTATTGATCGAAACTTTTGAGTGCATACTGTGTAACATGGAAGAGGGGTTGATGTAGGAATCCAGAAGGCAATTTGTATATCACAGAAGCCGGGGGGCTATTTGTAGGTCAAAGAACACTGGAAGTGCACTCCACCTGTTTAGGAATCCGCAAGCGAAAAAGTCGGGTAAGTATGGAATTGGAGTCGTGAAAGAGATTCCAAGAAATGGTGAAATATGGAAAGTGGATGCAGGGGCTTCAAAACGGGGTGACAATAGTTCCCCAAGAGACGTGAGTACCCGAAGGTCAAATTGCAGGTCTCAAAACTTTCGTGTGCAAACTGTGTATCATGGAACATGGTATGATGTGGGAGTGCGACAATAAATTTGTATATCACGAAGGTCTAGGTGTTGTTTGCAGGCCACAAAACAATGGAAGTGCAATATAGAGCCCACCTGCCCGGGAATCCGCGATCTGAGAAGTGCCTAGGCATCGGATGGCTAGTGGTTGGTCGGAGTCGTGATATAAAAGCACGAGCGCAAATGTGAACCCGTGAGTCGGCCAACGCGTGCATTGAGACATTTTTGGAAAAATGACTAAGTAACGAGAAAGAGAAAGTAGAGGGGAAAAAGAAACGGGAATTTGGTCAAGTATAGAAGAGGGAAAAGAAGGTCCAATATATTCAAATCTGCAATAGATATTCCATTTCCTGGCAAGATATTTTTTGTATGTTGATGGAGAAGTTGTATACATATTGCATATACTTGGAAATAAATCTGAAGGTAGAGGGCACAAAAAACAACAACTAGAAATTTGAAATTTCCTGAACCCGCTAAGTCGACGATCCGCGAAAGATGGGAGTGCTATCTTTCAAGACTATTGAACCATGCCAATGAGAAGAGGTGTTAAATCCAGAGAAGAAGCAACAAATAAGACTCCAAGGAAAAAATTTTAATAGTAAATCCATTAAAAAAAAGAATACTGAGCACTATTAATATCTATCCTTAGAAATTGGACCGAGTTCTTTGGGCCAAAACATTGAACATGTTTTCCATAGACACGGGCACAAGATCTGCAACATGCAGGAGCCATCGAGATGCTCTTCAACATGCATACAAAACTGATTACCATGCTTTCTGTTTAGGAAATCCTTGTAGTCTTCTCCTCAGTGGATCAATGTTTGGTGCCCCGATATCAGTATTTTGCGAAAGACTTGAGCCGACAAAGAAACATGAAAGTGGGTCCGCAGTGGAATAAATCATTGGCTTGAAGTAGATGAACAACAGTCTTGTGGTAAAATTCATAGTTCTCACAAGTTTCCCGTGAGGAAGAAGACGAAAAACGTTGCAAGGTAAACGAAATAGCTCGAAATTGAAAGTTAGGACACACCAAGAAACCACATCGTCCTATCTTCTTCATCTTCAGCTTGTTATATGTTCCCCTTGGAAACCTTTCATTTCGAAAATGAGCCAAAACTTCATCTCGTACTTTGAATTGAACTTCTCTCCTCTTCTGATCAAATCTGTTCTTATATTTCTCATTGTTGTCCTGTAGCTGCTCTCATACTCTATCATGGAGTTTCTACATTTTTGTTGCAAAATCCACTGCTCCAACACTTTTGAACTCATCTTGATTCAGATCTCTCAACTCTGTAATCCCTCTTAGATGTATACCATACACAATTTCAAATGGAATTTTCCCTGTGCTCTTGTTCACTGATTTGTTAAATGAAAATTATGCTTGTGCCAGAATCTAATCCCATTGATGACCTTGCTCAGTGACTAAACTCCTTAACAAGTTTCCCAGACTCCTATTTACTACTTCAGTCTGTCCATCTGTCTGAGGGTGATATGTTGAAATAAAGGACAAGTTTGTCCCCAGCCTTTTCCATAGAGTCCTCCAAAAGTGTCCTAGAAATTTGGTGTCCATGTATGATACTATACTCCTAGGCAATCCATGTAGTCTCACCACTTCTCTAAAAAAAAAATTGGATATATGTGTAGCATCGTTTGTCTTCTGGCATGATATGAAATGTGCCATTTTTGAAAATCTGTCCACCATAACAAATATGGAATCGCTCCCTTTCTGAGTTCTAGGCAATCCCAATACAAAATCCATAATGATTGCATCCCACAACCTTTCTGGGATTGGTAATGGCTGATACAAACCAGCGTTATGTTGTCTTCCTTTTGCATACTGACAAACTCTGCATTTGTTCACATACCTTTTCACCTCTGCCCTCATGCTCGGCCAATAATATGAATTTCTCAGTTGTGCAAATGTCTTATCATGACCAAAATGTCTAGCTAAAGCTCTGCTTTGTTTCTCTTTCAGTAGGTTATATTTCATTGATCATTTTGGTATGCATAGTTGGTTTCCTTTGAATAATAATCCATATTGGATCAAATATTTTGTCCATGGGCTTTTCTCTCCCAACAAAGGATTCTTACATGCCTCATAAGCTTCCTTAAAATCTGAATCTTCTCGATATATTTCCTTGAGGTGTTCAAAACCTAAGGTATCCACTTGGAATTCTTGTACAATTAAACTCATCCTGCTCAAAGCATATGCAACTTTGTTAGCAGTTCCAACAATATGTTTAATAACAAAAGTAAAATTTTGCATAAATTCTACCCATTTAGCATGTCTCCAATTCAACTTTTCTTGCCTAGTAATAAACTGCAAAGCTTGATTATCACTGTAGAAGATAAATTCTTTAGGAATTAGATAGTGCCTCCAGTTATTCAAAGCTTGAATCATTGCACAAAATTCTTTGTCATATGTGGAATACTTCTTATTGGTGTCATTTAGCTTCTCACTGAAATAAGAAATTGGCCTATTATCCTGACTCAAGACTGCTCCAATAGCTAATCCACTTGCATCACATCTCTCTTGAAATGTTTTTCCAAAATCTGGTAAGACCAGAATTGGTTGTTCTGTGATTTTCTCCTTCAACACTTTGAAAAGAATTTCAGCTTCTTGTGTCCAACTAAAAGACTTGTGTTTCATCTTCGCAGTGTCCAGCATGGGCGTACATATACCACTGAAATTTCTGATAAAATTTCTATAAAAACTTGCTAAACCATGAAAACTTCTAACCTCAAATATACTTCCTAGAGATGGTCATTCTTTGATTGCTCTCACCTTTTCTGGATCCATCTTCAATTCATTGGAAGAGGTAAAAAAACCCAAGTATATAATTTATTTCTTCATAAAAGAGCTTTTCTTCAGATTTATCAGAAATTTTTTTTGTTGCAACTTTTCCATTATTAATGTGAGGTGTCTGAAGTGTTCTCTCTCTGTCTTAATGAATATTAGTATGTCATCCAGATATACTATGACAAATTTTCCTATGAAGTCTTTCAATACTTCATTCATTAATCTCATCAATGTGCTTGGTGCATTAGTCAACCCAAATGGCATGACCATCCATTCAAACAAACCTTGATTTGTCTTGAATGTTGTTTTCCATTCATCTCCCTCTGTCATCCTTATTTGATGATATCCACTCTTCAAGTCTATCTTGGAAAAATAGATTGCTCCACTCAAACCATCCATAAAATCATCCATCCTTGGTAAAGGGAATCTATACCTAATGGTTATCTTGTTGATGGCTCTGGAATATGTACACATTCTCTATCCTCCATCCTTCTTTGGACTTAAAATAGTTGGTACTGCGCATGGGCTTAGGTTTTCCCTGACTAAACCTTTATCCAACAACTCCTAGACTTGATTTTTGACTTCCTTATTCTCTCTAGGTGTCAACCTATAAGCTGCTTTGTTTGGTAAACTAGCTCCTATAATAAGGTCAATATGATGGCTTATACTCCTAATGGGTGGAAATGAGTGTGGTAACTCATCCACTACTATGTCAGCAAATTTTTCTAACAGTTCCTGGATTCCTTCAGGAAAATCCTCCACATAACTATTTGTAAGGATAACTCTTGGCTTCCTCACTATAGCAAACTGCATTTATTTCTCCTTCTTGACTTCATTGAAGAGTTCCTTCCCACTCATGAGAATTATACTTGAACTGTCTTCCCTCTTTTTCTCTTTGTCTTCTATTGGTAACAAAATATGTGTCCTACCATTCTTTTCTAGGGTATAAGTATTTTTTCTCCCATCATGAATAAATTTTGTGTCAAATTGTCATGGTCTCCCCAATAAAATATGAAAGACATCCATAGGAATTACATCACATAATATTTCATCCCTATAACCTCCTATTTTAAATTCAACTTGGAATTGTTGACTTACCATTACTTGATGTCCCTTTTGCAACCATGATACCTTGTATGGGTTTGGATGTGCAGTTGTCTTCAGCTCCAGTTTCTCCACCATCTATGTGGATACTAGATTGTTAGTGCTCCCAATGTCTATGGTTATCTTGCAAACTCTCTCTTTCATCTTGCAAGCATTTCTGAACAAACTTGTTTGTTGAACTAGTTCCTCTACCTCCTTCTCTGGTTTAAGAAGAATTTTCCTCATCATGAGGTTCTTTCCTTCTTTTGTTTCTTCTTCTTCCACATGCTTATGTGCTTCGGTAATGTGTGCTTCACCTCCTCCTTCTTTCTTCCTCTCGAGACATTCCCAAGACTTGTGTCCTGGTTTTCCACAGGCATAACATCTAACTTCACCTCCTCTGGCTCTTCCTCTTCCTCTGGAAAAAGAGCTTCTTCCTTCATGTTGTCCTTCTTTAGAAATTCCACCTTTCTCAGGGTGACTATGTTGTTTACCAACTTCATGCTTCGGCTTCTGGAACTTCTCTCTGTTGGTTCCCTTACCTCTTCTTGAATTCCCTCCTCTGTTTCATTGGCTTTGTTTCCTGGCCAATTTATCTTCAGCTTTCAAGGCTTCTTGATAAGCATCCTTGACTTTACTAACAGACAGCATGTTGATCTACTCTTGTATTTCATATCTCATCCCATTGATATACTTGGTTGTTTTTTCATCTTCATTCTCTTTCTGTCCAGCCCTGATGTTCAGTCTGTAAAATTCCTCAGTGTACTCCTTCACTGAAAGCTTTTTTGTCTCAGGTTCTGCAATATTTTGAATAGATTGATTTGGTAATCCTTTGGGATAAATTTGGATTTTAGCTTGGATACCATCTTATCCCATCTTTTAATTTTATGCTTACCCTTACATCTGCATTTAGCTTGTAGTTTGTCCCACCATAGTGTTGCATGACCTTTCAGTCTTGTCACTGCATGCTTCACCATATTGTCTTCTTCAATATCTTCATAATCGAAGTACTTGTCCATAGCACATACCCAATCCAACAATTCTTCAACTTCTAAATTGCCTTCATACATTGGTACTTCTATTTTTTCTCTGGCTACTATTCTTGAAACAACTTTCAATAAGCGGTCTTTTGCAGCATCCTCTGCCACATCTTCTTCGACCTCTATCTCTTCACTTTCAGCTTCACTGATATCTCCAGTGTTTGGTGCTCTCCTTTGCGCCATTTCCATGGTGTCCAGTCTCATTCTAAGTCGTCTCATTTCTTCTTCCATTTCCACATTCTCTCTACGTCTTATGGGTGGCATGATTCCACTGTGTCACCTTCTGGTGCCTACAAACATAAATTAAATTTTCGATACCACAAATGATATCAATTCATCTCCTTTCTCCTTTGTCTGTTGTCTACAAACAAACTCAATATCTGGCTCTGATACCCCCTGATGCAGCCCCCCTACTCCCTTGTAGGGATACATAACCTCTCGGTCAAGGATCTTTGATTCTGGAGTCAACCGACTCTCTGAAACCTTGATGGTCTCGTTCTGTATTTAAGCACAGGCCCTTTCGGCTTCCTGGTGTAGGTCTAATGACACCTGCGACCTTCCCCTTCACGCTTGTGAAATCTTAGATCTTGGGCGCTAGCTCCTTGTCTGATAAGCCCCTTCCTTAATATGCCCTTGGGCGATGACCTTACATAACCATGCGATGGCGGGCGCGGCCAAAGGTGGTTTGAAATCAAACTACTTTTTAGCCCGCAATTCTCCTCGAGCCTCCATGTGTCCTTTCTCCAAAACCGTGGTTTGGATTGCGGCCTGCCCTCAAATTTTTAAAGTCTGTGCACCTTCTATCCCCGCAATGCAATGGGATCATCGATCTCACGATCTTGATAGTTCTGAACTAATGGTTCAGATATTTTCTTTCAAGTTATACATATTAGATCTAACCTTCCTAAATCAATGGTTTTGATTTATTTCATGATCTAGGCTTCGAAAGTTTCAACTCTCAAACCCTGCTTCTTTTGTACGTCAATCTTCTGAAGTTGATGATCTGCGGACACATGTCCTTCTTAATCAGTGGCTCTGCCTCTACTTCGGGAATTTGACCTTTAAACTATATCAACAGTCATGCGGCCCCTTTCTCGATCAACGATCAATATGTCCTTCGGGTCTCCAGACTTCTAAGATCTCAAATCTCAAACTTCACTTCCCCTTGAAGTATGTGGATTCCTACTGCTTGTCCTCTTGAATTGGACAGTTGAGTCTTACTTCGGGTCTTTACCCGGAATCTACATATTTATGCCACTTGTCCTCTGGATCTAACGGTTGAGGATTTCTTCAGGACTTTACCCGGATTCCACATATTTACGCCGCATCTCTTCTAGATCAGACGGTCCAGATTCACATCGGGTCTTCGGGGTTCGGCAGTCTCAATTATCAACTGAAATCCCAGTGTAATTTACCTGGAACTCACGATCTGTTGATGTGTGTCCTCCTTGAATCAATGACCCTTGTCTCCTTGAGGACTTCGGCCTTTGGAAGTTTCAACTTACCCACACCTTGTTTCTTCCGAAGCGTTCTACCTAGAATCCACGATCTGGTGACAAGTGTCCCCTCGGAGATCGACGACTCTCAGCTCTTAGGCTATTTGGGATTCGGGAGTTTCAACATTCCACCTTTGCCTTCCTCTAGATATCATGATCTGTCGACACGTATCCCCCTGGATCTGATGGTTTAGGTTTCCTCCAAATATTCGGCTCTTCGGACTTTGGAAGTTTCAAACTTTTGTGCACTCGCTCCTCTTGGAGTGCTTTTACCCGAAACCGATGGATTTTTTTCCACGCATCCTTCCAGATGATGGACGGTCCCAAACTACTTCGAGACTTCGGGACTTTGGCAAGTCCACTCTCCTGCGTGTGCAAAGCACTAAGGTGTGTACACCTTTCTTTGATCATACAATTTTTTATCCTCTTCATTGTGATCCAACGGCCATTTTCACTCCTCCTCTTGAGCTTCTCACTTCCTCCATCTTAGAATTTTTTGTCGATGTTCAAAGGTCTCGACCTTTTCTCCTCCTACGAGTCTGTCTCTTGGACTTCGTCTGCACTTATGAAAAGCGTTATCTCTTCTAAGCTTGATCCTTAGAGGATTTCGACTTCCAACGCACTCCTTGTGTTCTCAGGATTTCGATAACTCAATTCCAAGGTTTTCTTGAAAAAAAATTCTTCTCACCCTCCTAGCGTTCTTCTTCTCTGGTTCTTCGACGCTTAGTCGTTCCTTGACGTTTTGCACTCCTTGCACCTAGTATTAGTTTCATTGGTTCTCTTTGAAATCCTGTGATTCAAACTAAGACTCTGTCAATGCACTCCTTGCATACGAGATGCACACCTTGCATATGAATTTTAGAAGAGAAACAATTGGAACTTGTCCAGTTTTGTCACGAACTCATACAATCAACTCTTAATCAATCATACCTGAACAAAATAAATTGAACACCACATACAGAACGTAGCATTCATTCAATCACACCTTAAAATGAACACAGTCCAAGGATTTGGGACAGTTATGTATGTTATATTCATTCATGGAAAAATTACATAACATTGTAGTTCTTCAATACGTCTTTCTTCTACTCTATTCTGCTCTACTCTACCTTATCTCTACTCTCCATTCTTTTGTCTATTACAATACAACAACAACTATCTAAGGACTGGATCCATGAGATCTTGTCATCTTGTCTCCAACCTATCCTATCAAGTCATAGTGGTTACCTACTTTGTCCTATTACAATAACTAACAGTTATTGCCAGATAAGAGCCAACACTCTATGTCTGCAACTCCTTACAGTCCTATACGACTTTACAAACACGACATATTTAAAAATGTTGTTTCCAAAAATATCTCAACAACTTGATTTATTTATGAGTTAAATGTTGATTTGAAACTCTGTCATGTTGAGATGTCATATATGTGCCTCCACACTTGCGTCTTTGACTTTGAAGGCGATGCTCCTGCATCAAATAACATAGGAATCAAACAATACATTATATGTTAGAAACTGGTCCTTTGGAAATCACAGTGATGTGTTAGAAAATATAAAATTGATAGTGAATTGTCTCATCCCTCAAACATGCCTGTGTTGGTGCATTATTCTGTTGGAAAGAGATTCTCAAAATTCCCTTGCATTTTGTGGGGTAACAATGACCAAGACATCACCTTATTTAAAAATTTTGTTGTCATTTTACCAAATTCTCCCTCATGATTCCATTTGCCTCCACCTTTTTGTTTGCCTTCATATTCATCTTCATTGACCTCCTTGTAGTCATATCATGTGGAGATTATGGTGGTAAAAAACATATCACCTGAGGGAAGAAGCACCAACAATGATCAACAAAGGGGGGGAAGACTGTTTAGTCAGGAAATTTCTCTCTAGTAAATCAGAAGTACATAAAGGGTAAAAAGGGAATATTACAAGTCCTTTATCCACGGAACATTGACTCAGATTTTGATCATCTAGAATGCCAAAAGGCAGATCAAATGGACTACGCCAAATAAATGTAAGGAAAATTGGTCATAGCATACAAAGTGCATCAAATGCCTCAGCTGAAACCATATACGCATCTAGTGGGTACAATTTAATGCATCTTCTACGAATAAATAGGCATTGTTGGTCCTACAAATCATTTACATAATTTACTTGTACGATTGATCTCCTTGGAAACTCTCAAAACAACAAATTTCAACGGATTAGAGAATGAGTGAAAGGAAGAATTAAGCAGTATGTGAGAAACAAATAAAAAATTGCAAATCATGCATAAAAATCACAATACCGATAAAATTATGTGTAAATTTTTAGCCCTACCCTAACCTTAAACTTGATCTAAATCTAATCCTATAAAACCTCACCCAACGTGTTCAACTTAAAAGTCATACATGAAACAAAGATTAACCATTTATCCCAAAGTAACATGTAATATATAAATTATATAAAATGAATTATCTAAAAGGAAATGTTAGTATAAACACGCTAGCATGATGCAAATAGGTATGGATGTTAATTTTAATCAAAAGATACCTAATGAATTAATCAAAATGGATGCCATATTAACAGAATTGATGATTTATAAGCACGACATATAGCAGGAACAAAAGGTCATGGAAAAAAATGAAAAGGTTCCAGAAACAAACAAACAAACAAACAAAAAATAGTGTTTTAGCATATCTATATGGAGTGTTTTGGTTGCTTAAAGTATTCCTTCATGGGACTTTATCTCATTGTGTGTTTCTATCTTTTGTTAACTTTTGTTATCCTCTCTATCTTTTGTTATCCTCCTTCAACTCCACCTCTATAGTCACATGTTATTCACCTCCCACTGCACCTCCATGGTAGGGATTAAAATGATTGTTAATGCATAGTGGGGAGAAAATCAAGTTGTCGAGTGTATAGTGGGGAGCAGAGAAGATTATGGAGTGAATAGTAAGGAGCAGGGAAAGGTGCAACGTGGAAAATAGACTGTTCAAACGACCAATTTAGTAAATGTGTACCAATCAACTTGGCATAATTGTAACCTTCCATTGAGAAAACACGAGGAAGGATATTCTCATTCATTAAAGCCCTGCCACACACGTAATTTGTGTCATTAAAAGAACATACAATCTAGAACCCATATTCCAATAGGGGAGATGCATATCGACGTAAATATTATTATTTTTATATATATTCATTTGAAATTTCTTATAATAAGTAATATATTGTAATTTTATATTTTCACGTAATGTATTTCACGACGAAACCCACCGAACACTTCCCCTCATTCCAAGAACAACATTCAAAGACAACTGGATTCTTTAAGGCTCAAGGCCAAATCAACATCTCAACAACAATCAATTCAAAAAAAATCGGCCATGTCACAAAGTGGGATTTGAACCTAGGTGGGCGAGGAAACTTTCCATTTAAACCACTCAAGCTACACCCAATTGACAAATAATATATTGTGTTATTATTATTATTATTATTATTATTTATTTTGTATAAATAATATATTAAATTATTTTTATAGATAATAAATAATAATAAATAATTTGTTTGGTGGGGATTGGTTTTTTGAGGACAATGATATGTCCTTTATATTATAACATCCAACTTGGGACATGCAAGAACGACTTCACTAGAGGGTTCAACACACATCCCTTGACTTCTAATGTCCGCACAAATCTCTCCCATGATGTTTTGATT
>SNQJ01S0115404.1:54647-71385 GCA_010110895.2 Picea sitchensis
CATCCTCATCCTTGTGCTCACCATCAAATGTAGGAGGCTTGAATTTATTCATTTCTCCATGTAGCTCATCCACCCCAAACCTCTTTGTATGCTTCTTGACAGTGGATGGGATTCAATTACTATGTACTCTCCTAGCCGAATTCCTTGGGCAGTGATGGTGATGCCTATCAACAATTCTTTTTTTTATCTCATCATGAGACCTATGACTCCTTGATTTTCTTGACTCGGTCTCCTTAACCATTTTCTTCTCTATTTTTTCCAAGCTTTGCATCAACTTGATGTTGTAGTCTTCTTGTTGTTCCTCAGCTTTCATAAGCCTCTCATTATCATATTTTTTATTTGGAAATATTTTTTCAAACTCTTTATGGTCTCTGCCCAGCTCATACTCGCATCCTTGCCTTCAATATGCCCATTGGATTATTTCCCCTTATTACCCATGTTGACACACATCCCTCTGACCTCATCTTCATGGTTGTAGGTTATTTGTGCACCCTCCATGCCTCTGAGCTCTATATTGATCTTGTTCTGATCAAATTGTTGTTAAATCTAAAAAATGTGCAGGCAACAAGATTTATTAGACTAAATAATTATGAAATCTATAAAGACTACGCACATTTTTGTTCCATGAGAGTATCAAAATCCTTTCTTCTGATTCCTTGTGAATTTAACAGTCCAAATTAATTTTTTGGGTGAATATTTGAACTCCTTTGTCCAAGAACTTTCCAATGATTGCCTCCTTGCTCAATTTTGAGTTATGAGCAAAATGTTATGGTCATTTGACCAATACCCATTTATTCCTTATGGTCACCCTTCAACCAGGTGCAATTATGAATTATGTTTATGCATCTTTGTAATTGGTCTTTTGGAATTGTTATCCCCATTTTGTGGGATAACTAAGGAGATTATGTCTCGAGGCCCTCAAGTTGCAGATATGGAGTGTCGAGAGACTACATGACCAACAATATTCATTTGCACAGATGGAGACCATTCTCACCACCACAAAGGTCATAAATTTTCAGATGGCATCCACCACACCAGCTGGCTTCCGAGAGGCAATGGGTCTTTCTCCATGAGGTGCAAGACATGTATTATCATGAGTTTCATTTCAATATTTAAGGCATTTGAGTATGTTGTATCTTACACTACTTTATATTTCATGACATATGCTTGGACATTATGTCTTTTGCCCCGTTTCACCTTGGTGCCTGACATTGTGCCCTAGTAAGTGGTCTTCCTCAAGAATTGGTTTGATACTAGGAACTCCCTTGAAGATCCATCGTATCGTTCTTGGCCATACTTACCATTTTCCATCATTATTTCCCCCCATTTCCTTATCTCTTAGGATTTAAGGGTGTATTGACCCAAGAATGGGTTGTCCCTTATTCTATGGGAAGAAGGGGTTGAAGGCCCAGAGGGACCATTGTTGGATCAAAGATAAAATCCTATATATAAACCTTCCAAATTCTTATCCCGAGGAATCCCCCAAGAAAGCAATGAAACACTTATATGTAAGAAAAGGGGGACCCACAAGAATAATGATTATGAATTCTTAAAAGGGTTAGTTGGAGGATAGAAGGTGTCATCACGAGTCGGCCTATCATGATCATGGATATCTAGTGGTATGAAATTACCATCATCCGGTCACCAAGCTAGGGTAATGGCTCCTAGTTACATGGTTGAGAGAAAGGGGGTCTCATCATGAGCTAGCCTTCTCATTTCCACTAGGTATTTGTGAGTGAAATTGTCATTGTCTGGACACCACGTCAGGACAGTGGAATTCAACTTGCCCCTAAATTTTGAAAGAAACAAAAAATGGAAAAATGATTGGCTTGGAAAAATTGCATTACAAACAAAGGTGCCACACACCCTCTACAAAGGCACCCATGAATGAGACACTACAACCCCTTGTATGTCATGAACCCCATGCACATTGAGTCTTGACCGGTAACCACTTCATCCACTTTACATGGCTTAGAGATGGATCTCTTGAAAACACTCCTTGACCCAAGGCAAGATCTACCCAATAGGATACATTGTCAACCCTCCCATATCCAAGCCTGGAAAGTTGCATAATGTCTTTGAGCAATTAATTATTTGGCAGGGTAATATTTGATGCACATGCTTAGGTGGTTCATTTATTGACTTACTTATCATGATTTACTTATAATGATATTTTGACTTGAGATCCTTGGAGGGCATGCTTATTTGTCTTTGCAAGACCTAGTTGGTGGACAGTTTTGGGGGAACAAGCCTATCTTGGGCTTCCATGGGGCTTGAATCCCATAGGTGGATGCCAATGTCCTGCGTGTCGGATGAGAGAGGCATACCTTTGAAGGCCTAGAAGACATTGTGGATGACATAACCTATCCCTCACATGCCAAACATTTTTCCTAGGAGAGGCAAAACATCACATTTAGAGGCATGGTGTCACCTAGGAGGGCTAGGGTTTGATGGTGAGGTTATCATTCATTGGCACAAGGACGTTTTGAGGAGAATGAGGCTTTGACCATGAAGAAAATGAATTGGATAGTAGACATGTAGCTATGGGAAGCCTAAATACACTCCTCCAACACCAACGACCTGCTCCTAGTGTAAAAAAATCCCCTAAGTGGGTGACGTCACTTTGAGTTAGGGTTTCTTTTAGTGTAAAAGTAAATTTTAAGTGAATTGTTCAATATTATTTTGTAAAAAAGGAAATATTAGGGTTGTTGACCCCTAGTCTTGTGGTTTACCATAAAATTATGTGGAAAAACTATTTTGGAGACATTTTGTATAAAAAGAGATCATAAGATCTCATTTCATAACATAACTCTCCCATTGTGAGAAGTATTGGACTAAAATTTTCACTATCTTTGGCTAGTTCTCTCTCATGTGATCTTGTTTATGGCTATCTCTTGGATCATTCGTTGATGGAAGTGATGTGCTAGCCTTGGAAGGATATTTTCTTCCTATTGTGGTGGTTTCTCTTAGTTTTTTCCTTGAATTGGTAAGGTTTTTACATTGTTGCTATCATTTGTTGTTCAATTCAAGGTTATTTGCTAGATCTAGGTGGGAATTATAAGGGCATACACCCCCACCTTAGCCTCCATCACTTTATTCTTACATGTTATTGGTTTAACAAGGGTTTTCTAAGAGAAGTATAAGGGCATACACCCTACTTCCCAAGACTCTTTCCCAAGATCTTCATACAATTTAGAATTGACCTCTAGGGACATACTTATCATTTTCCATCTCATTTCCCCCTAGGGTCACCGGGATTCCCCCCTTGAGGTGACTACCTCACCTCTAAAGTGACAGGTACACCTGCCTAAGGTGACAATGGGTAGGTTCCCTCCTAGTTGTTTCCAATTGGTGGTTGGGTCGGGATTTTCCCAACCTACAACTTGTGCGATAAAAAAATTTCATCATTGTCAAGGAGGATTTTGAATCCTCTTCAGAACCCTAACGACACTTTGGCAAGATATATTGAAGCCTTTATCCCTTAGATTTCCTGATGACTCCACCCAAGGGAGGTTCCCTTTCCACCTTTCTTGATGATCTCATCTTGAAGCTCATCTAGAAACTCCACCCCCCCCAAAACCTTTCCTCTTCCAAGTATTTTCCCCCTAGGAGGTTCAAGGCTTCTAAGGTTTACCAAAGAATACCTCATCTCAAGTCTCTCATTCTCAAAACCCTCTTCCATGATAGCCTTCCTCTTGCTTCAATGGCTCACCCTTGGGAAAAGGACCTCTACAAACCACTTAACATATCCAATATCTAAGGATACCCCAATACAATGCCAAAAGAATCTAACAAGTGGTTGCCAAAGTTCCTAGGAAACAATGTAATAATTGTTGAGGATCATCTTTATGTCATGGGTCGAGATATGGAAAATGCAAGTATTGAGCATGAAGATGTGAACATGAATTTATTCACTTCATCGTTGAATAAAGAATCTCTTGATTGGTTCAGAGGCCTCCCTGATGATCATCTCACGTCTTATGAATCTTTTTCCAACTTATTTAAGAAAAGATGGTCAACAAAGATAGACAGTGGGATGCTTTTTAGATCAATTCTCACTTCTGAAATTCCCCTTCCTTTTCTATTTTCCCAACTTCTTTTTTCCATTTCTTTTCCCTCTTATATACCTACCCTCTTTCCCTTTTTATTTTATCCCTTCTCTTTTCCCTTTCTAGTTACCGTATTTAGTCACATTTCAAAAAAATCGATGGGTTCGCGGGTCTTCATCTCCACTCAAGTTCCTATGTCATGAGTTTGATCGGTCATCTTGTTATAACATATTTAACCATTTTTTGAACCTCACGGGTTCACGGGTTCAATCCTTTATCTTCCAAATTCTGCGATCTCCCCTTTGCACCCAAAGGCCTGTATCTACATTATCATTGTCAAAATTTTCACGGGTACCAAGCCCCTAAGTATTTCATCTCTCCTGTATCCAAGTCTGACTGACCAATTTGCAACTCTTAGATTATTTTTTATCATTCACTACCATGGATTCGCGGGTTCTCGAGTTGGTGGTTTCAAAAAAGGCTCCATATTCAAAATTGCTCTTGTCTATCCCCGCCATCTTCGTGTTTTTCCCAATATGCATTTAGTGTGGTTTAATGCTAATAAATGATCATGCATGCCTCGTAAATATCGTCATTAATAAGCAAAGGGCTCGAGGAAATTTTTCATTAAATTGCATTAAAGAACGATTTGCCAAAGGTTATATTATTGTTATCTCTTTGAAAGGATTCATTTCAAGTTATTATCTAGTTGAAAGAACACTCTCGTCGACCTATGGAAGAAGCAGCTAGAAAACAATTATGTGGTGATACTTTTAATATTTTTGGTCGTGAAGACCAGAACTTTCAATGGTTCAGAGCATATTTGCATTACTCATCTCCTCCTTCACAAAAAGATGTAATCTGGACATTCAGAATTTCTCGTGCAGGGTGTGTCCCTAAGGTATTCGACTACAAAGAACTTGTTGCATGGTGTGTTGAGAAGTACATACCGATCCAATGAATTATACAACTCCAATATCATTCCCCCATCCCTCTTTCCCCGCAAGTTTTTCATGAGATGTTGAAGCTCCCTGAACCAACACTTACCTTCAAAGGAGAAGACTGCAAAAATTTTATGAAGAAACACGACAATGGCTTGGATATCTTGCCTGAGTTTTTGGAGAATCTCGTGGATGTTCCAGAAGACATAACCAGGATTCAGGTCGACTCTTTTAAAAACCACTTTTGGGAAATCGATTGGTTGTTTACCAAGTTGATAGGTCAAGAAATCACTACCACCATTTCTCGCATAATTCTTTATATTTTATATTTTACAATTAAAGAACAGGCTATATTTGACCAGGGAAAAATTATTTCCATTGAAATCTCATCCCAATTATCACATTACAAAAGGGACAAGAAAATCTTTATGGCTTCCTATTTGGTAATTGTGATAGTGTATTGCTGTCAATTTCCAAAATTGACTATATGTAAGAGGGTGAATTGTCAAATAGATCTAGTTACCTTCTGGTATCAATCATTGTGGAGACACAAGACTTCTCTATATTTTTTATGAAGTTTACAACGATTTTGTTTCAGTCTTCAAAGGACTTTTGTTTGGTAAAAATACCCCTAGGATATCTAACCAGGCTAATAAATTCTTGGAGAAAAAGGGAACGATAGAATAGATGGAAAATCACAGTGTCATCGGGATCTTTTATTCCAAAGAAAATCCATATTTTCTTCCATACCATGTATCTGAAAAATTGTTTACCACAGAAGTGGCAAGGCAACACAATTTATGGTTGCACTTTTTCCACGAAAAACGGAAAAAACAATTCATCCCCTTGTCGTGAAAAATTGGAGACTTCATATTCAGTAACATAAATAAAATTGATGAGTTTGTGAATCACTTAAACAATGTAAATCTGAAGTATGATGAAAAGATAAAGGGATTTAACCCTAGCAAAATCTTCATGGAACATATGTTGTCAGTAGGATTCAACAGCTCGTTCATTCATACTAATTTGAATGAAGAAGAAGATAACAACCAAGGTGCTCCTATACACAATGTTGGTGACTTGGAAACAATACTTAGTACTAACAAGTTTTACAAGAAAAAAGGAAAGCATCCCAATGAAAAGAGTGTCCAGTCTCCAATTGTTACTCCTAAAACTACCACATCCTGGAGCAATGCTCCAACTGTTCACCCAACTAGGAAAATTACCAACAGTATTTTAAGTGGAAGAGAAGAGAAGAATCCCCCCCACCCCGGAAAAATTGAGAGCTCACACAAGCTCCCTCTGATAAAAAAGAGGAAAAATGTTGTGCATGAGGAAGAAGAAAATATCATAGAAAATGACATCAATAGATTCTCTCTTGAAGACATGGAACCTGAGGTGGATATTGAGAAAATGTTTCCCACAATTGATCATTTGGGAAATATAGCCCAACAAAATTCATCATTAGAGATCATTGAGAATGAGACCTTCAGTGAAGAAGAGTCGTTTTTTTTCCAAAGCATTGTTTTTTATAAGGAATCTAAGAAATTGATTATAGAAAAATGTGATCTAAAAAATAAGAAAGGAAAATCTTGTTCATAGTTTTACCTAAAATATATGCGGCCGTCTCAAATCTCTAAAATTCACAGAGCATTCGAGGAAGCTCTTGATGATTCTATTGGTGGTCTGGAAGCAAAAAACACTAATTTGAAAGAAAGGATTAGGGAGCTGGAAGACGCCTTAATTTATCTTCCACTTCTTGACAGTACTTTGTCAATAGTCAAACCTACCACACCCGTTGTTAAGTTGAAAGGATATTCAAGCCTACTCACATCATCCAGGAGTTATGTAGAAATAAATATTAAGAAGAGAATGGCATTGATAACAGAGGCATGGGAGGTTTTGAAAAATATTGTTTCTTTTGGCTTGAGAGCACATGCCTTCCATGAATATTTGCAAGTTTATATGAAGAACAAAGAAGGTTTATTCATTGATGTTATATTACCCTTTGGAATCAAAGTCTCTAACATGATGGAACCAAGAATAATATAGGAGGACCTTCTCTCTCCAAGTCGAATAAAACAACTAAATGTTTGTTGAAAGGAAAATATTAAAAATTTGAATAATATTGTTCAAGCATGCAGTGAAGCCATACTGAAAAGGAAAAAATTGTTCAAGAGGCTCACAGAGATAGACCTAGCCGGAGGTACTAATGAAGTACAAGATCCTAAATTAATTCTCAACTCAATGTTCCTAACAAAGAATCATTTTGACGAACAAGTTGAGATATTTAAAGGGTTATCATTTGAAAAGTTTTATGGCATACTCTAATATAATGAAGATGGCATAGACAATTGGCTCGTGGACTATTCCGTGAAAAATCAAGATATTGAGGAAGAAATACATGGTATCTCTCTTGATTTAAGAGACATGGAAGGTGAGTTATTCAACACTAAAATCGGGCATGAGATAAACATCGTGCCAATGAAAAACTATATTGAAGAATGGTTCAAAAAAGTAATCGACAAATTGAGCAACGAAGGGAAAGAAACGGTTGAGACGGTTCATGTAACCGTTAATGAAGACAATAAAAGGAAAGAAGAAATCAAATGACTATACGAGAGACCATTATATTAAGTTTATGTTGATCACATATTTCTTTCTTTATCAGTTTTTTCATCCATTTATTATGCTTCTTTGACTAGAAAGGTTTAGCTGAAGTCTGACAACTTCTCCCTATCTTCTTTCCAGGCCTTGTTGTTATATTATCGTCCACCATCCTCCTTCTACAAGCTCACTTCTTGTTTATTTTTTCTTTATGTTCCATGGGAGCCACAATCCCATTCCTAAGGACAAATGCATTTTAAATTTCAAGGCTTTGTAACAAACTAAATATTCTTTCAGAAATTTCAAGAGAGCTATTTCGAGATCAGTTTTGATTGTTCTTTGTAACTCTAATTTTTTAGTATAAAGTATTTGAGATTGATCTATCATTATATTTATTTGAGCTTCTCATGTGTCCAATCTGTTAAAGTTCTTTTATGCATGGAGACCATCTTCTTTTTATTTTATGTGATCAGAAATCTTTAGTTTAACTATGATGGATGTGAGGAAATTTTGTCTATCTTTTTTAAATGTATGAAGTGTGCGGTCCCTGGTCATTTCTCAAGAAATTTATTTAAAAGGAAAACTAAACATTTTATTTCTTGTTATTTTTTCATGAAATCTTTATATTTCTTTGATTACCACGACAAATTTCTACAAAGTCCCATATTTTGAAGATATAGAGTCCCAAGAAAATCGTAAAGTAAAGAGTAGTACCACCTCTATAAAAATGCAGGGGGATTTGTATCCTCGTGAGGTTTTCGTTTCGGTCCTAACTGATTCAAGCGTCAACATTTTTGGTGACCATACTAGGGAATGAACTGAAACTTGAAATCTAGTTTAGCATTTTTTGAAAATACATGACTTTTCCCCAGGTTGTTCAGCCCCATCTAGAAATTGGATTAAATAATCAACGAAACATCTTACAACAGCTATATAATCTGGTAATAATGACATCTGAGACCCGAGAAGAATTAGAAAGGTCCTGTAAGATATTAGTCTAAGAATAAGAAAGAGAAATCCTCTGGAGACATAGGAGATACGAGCGACAAGACAGAAGAAACCAAAGGCTAGCTAAAGCAGCACAAGGACAAGGTAGGGATTAAAGTTGGACGAATACAAGAGAAACATTACCAGAAGTAAAAGCAAGCAACTTTGTATTCTAAGAAGTGGAAATAATATCTCTAGAACATCTTCGGATATGGCAGAAAGAAATGAACAACCGCGAGAGGAACCACATGAAGAGAGGCAAGGAGGTGGAAGAGGTGTTGCAATAAATCAAGAAAATTGAAGAAGAATAAGAGATTCCCCTTTAAATCTTCTAGGTGAGCAACATGATCTCCTTATTCTCCCTAAAGGTACCTTGAAGGAATTTTCTGGAGATGGAACAATAGATGCAAAGAGGCACCTTAACTTATTTCTTGATGTTTGTGATTTTCATCATGTTGAGTATGACAATGTCATGGTAAGGTTGTTTCTTCAAACCTTATCGGGAGAGAATATAGATGGTATAGGAAATTACAGTGAGTTGGTGGCTCATTTAGCCTTGAAGCCATGTTCGACTATGTTAGCCCCTCAATGGTGCCCATCATACCCTTCTCGTTGATTTCACCCAAATTGGTTTGGGGAAGAGATAGAGAGAATACGATATTTTAATCTCGGGTTCAATAAAACCTTGAAGTAAGATTCCATAAGATAAAAGACCTAATGACCCAGTGATACTTGATTTTTATAAGAATGTGATTCCCCAAAACATGAAATATGCTATCAGTCTCTCATGCTAGGATTACCTTGGAGGGAAGCAATGATTAAATCCTTGCCCGAGGATATGGAATAAATTATTATTGAAATGGGTGTCGACCCAGAAATTTTACTAGGAAAAGTACAAAGGCAGATGGGAAGTCTAAATATTGATGATCAGGGAGCCTCTAGTTCAAGAAAAGGAGAATGAAGAAGGAAGTACAAAGTCATGGTGACCCAAAAATCAAACAATTGAATTAGAGTTTTTAAGGTAACCATACCGGATGTGAAGGTAGACCATGTTGCTGCATAAGAAACCAAGCAAAGAAATGAAATTGCACAAACGAATAGAACTATTAGGAGGCATGAAGGACAAGATAACCAGACTGAGAAGGGGGGTTAATTATGTAGAAAATCCAAGAATGTCAATACAAGAGAAAAGAAGGAATCATGTCAATACAAGAGAAAAGAAGGAATCCTCCCCAAGAAAACAAAGTGAAGTTTGAAAACATGGATAATCCGCAAAGACCAAGGGTCCCCAGGTAGCCAACCCCCAATGCAGTTGTTTTGGATGATGTATATGATGAGAAAATCGTTGAGCAAGAGAACTATTATTCACCTAATGAAATTTTTGAAACTGTACAAATGGACGGATGCGAGATGTCCATGTATATATTTGAACAAGGCGAAAATGACCCCAACTCACAAGAAAATGTCACCTAGACAAGAGGATTTGTAAATAGATCCAGGAATAAAAATTATTATGAAAAGGAAAACGAAAAAGAAAAAGAAAAAATGAATGAGAAAAGGAAAAATGATAAAATGACAGATAGTGTTGGAAGTAAGAAGCAACATCTGGTGTCAAACTCCACTTAGATGACATACAATGTTGTAGAGGACTTAAGTAAACTAAGGATAACTCTTCTTTTTACAGAAGTATTGAAGATTCCCCAACAAAGAGAAAATATTTTGAGATTATTGGATGATCCGTCAAAAAAGTAGTTGTTGTTGTTACAAAATTAGAAGTTGTTGTTACAAGTCTAAAACAAAGCTAGAACAAATCAACTGTCAAGTTGAGAGGTAAAATTCCTCCCTTTTATATTTCAATTGAAAATGATAATGTTGCACTTCATAATTGTCTAGTTGGTACTAGTGTGACCAATAATATTATGCCATTGGTGGTCATGGAGGCATTGGGCATGAATTGTACCAAATATTACGAGATTGGTGAAAGTATATATGCAATTGATTCTAAACAAGTGTCGTCTTATTTAGAAATCAAAGAATTTTATGTTTGGTCACGGCGGCTCCTCATATTATTACAGTTTTCAATATTATTGTGGTAGACCTTCCTCTGACATATGGAGTTGTTTTTGGAAGAGATTGGTCATTCATGATCGGGGGATACATAATTAATGATGGAAGTTGCATGATGATGCCAAGTAAAGGAGTAATGATTAAGGTGCCTCCTGAACCTAGGAAACCTTTCTCTTTCAAAAAGAAGGATAATAAATTAATGGAAGACTATATAAATGTTGGGATTGGAAATTATGCTATCTTGGACATGGAACACATTGAAATCCTAGAGAAAATTCAAAACACAAAGAATTAAGAGAATTTGTTTGAAGGTTACTGTAGGATGTCATTCGATGGATCATGTTCAAGCTCTGGGAGTGGAGTTGGAATTTTCCTTGTAAGTCGAGGGAATATTATGTATCCACGTGCTATCATACTTTAATTTGCATGTACTAATAATGGCAGAATATGAAGCTTTGATCCAGGAATAATTCTTGTACAAGAAATGAAGATAGAACATCTAATTGTGATCAGCGACTCTGAGATGGTAATTAATCAAGTCACCCATAGGTGTAAAATCAATAAGGAAAGACTCAAATTATACTTCAAAAGAGTTAATGAATTGACGAAATATTTCAACTCTTTCAACATTTCCTTTATTCCAAGGGACAAGAATCAGAAGACGGATTCATTGGCTTTGGCAACCTCATTATCAAACCCTGATGATATTAAAAGAAAAACATATTTTCAAGTAGAAAGAGTATTCTGACCTTATTTACCTGATAACCTGGAGTATTTACAAGTATTTGAAAATGATGAACATTTGGAAAAATTCTTGTTGAATGATGATGATGATAAATACAATCACATATCTATTGTCCCGAAGGATCGTATTCAATTTGAGTCTCTCTTTACGAAAGATAATCATGCTAAAAATATCCTGGAATATATTTCACTTTGAAAGGTTCAAGAAATAAGAAAGATCAATATTAGAACTGACAGTTCTCCAAAATATGTCAATTTGGGAGTTGATTGCACCATTGAGGAGGTTGATCAATATGTTGCATTGTTTAAATAATATATTGATGTGTTCGCATGGACTTATGATGATTTGAAAGCTTATGATAAAACAATATTTCAACATATTATTCCTTTGAGAGAAGAAGCAAAGCCGGTCAAACAAAAAATAAGGATGATGAACCCCAAATTAAAACCTCTGGTAAAGGTTGAATTGGAGAAATTAAAGAAGGCTAGAATAATATATCACATTAAGCATTCTAATTGGCTTTCAAACCCTTTGATAGTAAGAAAGAATACCGGGGAGATTCGGATGTATGTATAATTCAAGGATCTTAACAAAGCAAGTATAAAGGATAATTATCTTTTACCTAACATGGATTTTCTTCTCCAGCAAATCACGAGATAAGCTTGCATGTCCATGTTAGATGGCTTTTCTAGGTATAATCAAGTCTTGGTTGTTGAGGAAAACAGATAAAAGATAACATTCATAACACCTTGGGAGACATATGCATATACTAGGATGCTCTTCGGTTTGAATAATGCAGGAGCCACATTTCAGATGGTCATGGATCATTCTTTTAAAGGGTAGATAGGAAAATTCATGGTGGAATATCAAGATAATTTAATAGTGCATTTGAAAACAAGGGGTGATCACATTCATCACTTAAGGAAACTTTTTGACAAATGCAAATTATATGGTGTTTCCCTAAATCCAAAGAAATGTTTATTTGTTGTAACTCAAGGCAAACTATTGGGTCATATTGTGTGCAAGGAAGGGATTTATATAGATCCAGAAAGAGTTAAAGCTATAAATGAACTCAACCCCCCATCATCTAAGAAAGGATTTCAATCATTTTTTGGTAAGATCAACTTTGTGTGAAGATTTGTTCCTGACTATGCAAATATTGTGAAGCTAATCAATTTATTGTTGAAAAGGGACCAAAAGTTTGAATGGACAGTGGATACACAACAATCTTTCAATAATATCAAAAGGGAAATCACCACAGCTCTAGTCCTCATTAGTCCATATTTTCAAAGGGACTTTATCATCTATTCATTCGCTACATAAACATTTGTTTCATTTGTTCTTACTCAGAGGAATACCAAGGGTGAAGAACTCTCAATCAGCTTCATGATAAAAACCCTTCATGATTATGAATTGAGGTATTCATAATTGGAAAAGCAAGCCCTATCTCTTGTGAAAGTGGTGGCACACTTTTGGACTTACATACTAAATTCTCATGTCATTGCTTATGGTTCATCCTCGCTAGTGAAGATTCTTTTGAATCAACAATTGAGAGAAGGAAAATGGGCTAACTGGATGGAAACAATTCAAGAATATGATATTGAGACTAAACCTTTAAAGGTTGTCAAAGGACAAGGTTTATGTAATCTCATTGCAAATAGTGATTCTTTGGATAGAATTATTTTAATTTTGGTAGGAGAACCATTAGTTGATTCATAATGGTATAGAGATATTGTATTCTACATGAGGTCTGGGCAGTTTCCAATCACCATGAACCTTAAAGAGCGAAGAACATTGAAGATGAATTCAAATCAATATGTGTTGATTGTTGATATATTGTTCAGAAGAAACTATGATGGTATATTACTTAGATGTATTGATGAAAACGAAGCTCAAGAATTAATGAGGGAATTCCATGAAGGAATATGTGGTGGACATTTTTCACCTATGGCCACTGCCCATAATATAATAAGAGTTGGGTTTTATTGGCCATCATTTTTTAGAGACTCGAATTCCACAATAAGGAAGTCTATATCTTGCCAGCAATTTTCAGGGAAAATGAAGAGATATGTGATGTCGTTACAGCTTATAACTGTAGAACAATAATTCTCCCCATGGGGACTTGATGTCATCGGGCCAATAAATCCAAAGTCAAGCAAGGGACATATGTATATTCTCACCGCTACAAATTATTTTACAAAGTGTCCAGAAGAAGTGGCATTAAAAAGGGATGATTTTGAAGAGTTAATTAAGTTCCTCAAAGATAATATTTTGTCAAGGTTCGGTGTCCCAAACAAATTTATCACTGATAATGGTTCGATTTTGATTGGTTCAAAATTTACAGAATTTTGTGGAGAATATGGAATTATTATGGGGAAGTCATCAAACTATTATCCACAAAGGAATGGTCTTGAAGAATTTACAAATAAGACACTCATTCAAATATTTAAGAAAACTATTGATAAGAACCAATAGAATTGGCATTTAAAGTTGACTAATTCGTTGTGGGCAAGCAGAACGACTCCAAAAGACGGCCTTGGGATGCCTCTGTATACGTTGGTTTATGGGAAAGAATAAAAAATTCCAGTTAGCCTTAAACTCAATGCTTTGGATTTTGCGGTTAATACAGAAGATGCAGAAGACAGTTCACCTATCCAAAGGAGGATCAACCAGTTGTTGAGATTCGAGGAAGAACAAAGTAATACCCTCAATAGAACTTCTCAGAGACAACAAAATATCAAAAGATATTTTGACCAAAATGCAACTGTAAAGAATTTTCATAGGGGAGAACTATTGTTACTCTAAAACAAATCCAAGGAGAAACCATCGATGCACACCAATTTTGAAGCACTCTATATTTGACCATACATCATCGAAAATATATTGGGTTTTAACTCCTATATTCTCAAAGACATGAAAGGTAAAAGATTAATGTTGGCTATCAATGTGCAACATTTGAAAGGTTTCTTCACCTAAAACTTTCTCATTTCCGGGTACATAAAGTTTATTTTTCATTTATTCAATTTGTATATTCTTACCTTTGACTCCATAGACCAATGGATGGAAGTGCATGGTCATAAAGATTATGGATTCTTGACAACCCACAGGGGTTATCATCCCACAGTTGGACCCAGTTGTTGATATCAATTCCCTCTTCTGAAATTCCACTTCCATTTCTATTTTCCCAACTTATTTTTTCCATTTCTTTTCCCTCTTCTATACCTACCCTCTTTCCCCTTTTTTTTTTCTCCCGTATCTTTTCCCTTTCTAGTTACCATAATGAGTCACATTTTAAAAAAATCGACGGGTTCGTGAGTTGGCGAACTTGCGGGTCTTCATCTCCATTCATATTCCTGTGTCATGAGTCTAAATGACCTCCTTGTTATAAAATCCTTAAGCATTTTTGCAACATCCTGGGTTCACGGGTTGAAGCCTTTATCTTCCAAATTATGTGAGCTCCACTTTGCACCCAAATTCCCATGATCTACATTATGATCGTCAGACTTTTCACTGGTACCGAGCCCCTAAGTATTTCATTTCTACTATATCCAACTCTGACCGACCGCTTTGCAACACTTAGCTTATTTTTTATCGTTCGCGGGTTCATAAAAGGCTCCATATTCAAAATTGCTCTTGTTTGTCCCCGCCATCTTCATGCTTTTCCCAATATGCATTTAGTGTGGTTTAATGTTAATAATTGATCATGCAGACTCTATAAATATCGTCATTAATTAGCGAAGGGCTCAAGGAGATTTTTCATTAAATTGCATTAAATCATGATTTTCCAAAGGTTATATTATTGTTATCTCTTCGAAAGGATTCATTTTAAGTTATTATCCAGTTGAAAGAATACTCTTGTCAACCTATGGCAGCAGCAACTAGACAACAGTTATGTGGTTATACTTTGAATATTTTTGGTCGTGAAGACCAGAACTTTCAGTGGTCCAGAGCATATTCGTATTACTCATCTCCTCCTGCACAGAAAGACGTAATATTGACATCCATAATTTCTTGCACAGGGTATGTCCCTGAGGTATTCGACTGCAAATAACTTGGTTCGTGGTGCATTGAGAAGTATGTACTAAGCCAGTGAATAATACAACTCCAATATCATTCCCCCATCTCTCTTTCACTGCAATTTTTTTGTGAGATGTTAAAGCTCCCCGAGCCAATAATTACCTTCAAAGGAGAAGAGTGTAGAAATTTTCTGAAGAAACATAACAATGGCCTAGATTTCTTTCTTGAGTTTTTGGAGAATCTCGCGAATGTTCCAGAAGACATAACCAGGATTCAGGTCAACTCTTTTAAAAAAACCTTTTGGGAAATTTCTCGGTTGTTTACTAGGTTGACAGGTCAGGAAAGAACCACCACCATTTCTCACATGATTCTTTATATTTTATATTATGTATTTTATATTTTACAGTTAAAGACCATGTTATCTTTAACTAGGGAAAATTTATTTCCATTGAAATCTCATCACAATTTTCACATTACAAAAGGGACAAGAAATTCTTTATGGCTTCCTATTTGGTATTTGTGATAGTGTATTTCTATCAATTTCCAAAATTGACTAAATGTAAGAGGGTGAACTATGAAATAGATCCAGTTACCTTCTGGTATCAAGAATTGTGGAGACACAAGACTTCTCTGTATTTTTACGAAGTTTACAACGATTTTGTTTTAGGCTTCAAAGGACTGTTGTTTGGTAAAAATACCCCCAGGATATCTGACCAGGCTAATAAATTCTTGGAGAAAAAGGGAACGATAGAACAGATGAAAAATCACCGTTTCATTGGGATCCTCTCTTCCAAAAAAATCCATATTTTCTTCCATACCATGTATCTGATAAATTGTTTATCACGAAAGTGGAAAGAAAATACAATTTCTGGTTGCACTTTTTCCACAAAAAACGGAAAAAACAATGCATCCCCTTACCGTGGAAAATTGGAGACTTCATATTTAGGAACATAAATAAAATCAATGATTTTGTGAATCACTTCAACAATGTAAATATGAAGTATGCTGAAAAGATAAAGGGGTTTGACCCTAAAAAAATCTTTGTGTAACATATGTTATCAGTAGGATTCAACAACGCATTCATTCATATTATTTTTAATGAAGAAAAATATAACAACCAAGGCGCTCATGTACACAATGTTGATGACTTGGAAACAATACTTAGTACTAACAAGTTTTACAAGAAAAAAGGAAAGGGTCCCAGTGAAAAGAGTGCCCAGTCTCTAGTTGTTACTCCTAAAACTACCACATCCCGGAGCCATGCTCCAACATCTCACCCAACTAGGAAAATTACCAACAGTAGTTCAAGTGGTGGAGGAGAGAAG